>JANHFX010011396.1:101511-116146 GCA_027560015.1 Chloroceryle amazona
AATGGTTTGGGTTGGAAGGGACCTTAAAGATCATCCAGTTCCAACCCCCTGCCATGGGCAGGGATACCTCCCACTAGAGCAGGATGCTCAAAGCCCCATCCAACCTGGCCTTGAACACTTCCATCAATGAAACATCTACAACCCATGGGCAACTTGTTTTAGTGTCTCACCACTCTCAGAGTGAAGAGACACTCTTCCCAATGTCTAACCTAAATCTACTCTCGTCCAGTTTCAAGCCCTTACTCCTTGTCCTATCGCTACAAGCCCTTGTAAGAAGTCCCTCCCCAGCTTTCTTGTAGATCCTCCTGCTCCAGATACTGGAAGGCTGCAATAAGATTCAGAATCCTGTTCCAGGTTATATAGATGGGTATAGAGATGTGTACAAATGCTTCCCTCCAGTGATCAGGAACTATGACTAGCTATAATGGAAATAAGATGAAGCAAGTTCCACCACACCCAAGGAGAAGAAAAATTGCAAGCAGTGTGCTTAGGGCACAGGCTGGAAAGAGGAAAGCTCTATGGAACAATTTGAAAATCAGGACACCTGAAAAAACCTGTGTCATAAAATAGAAATATAAAGTTAGCAGAACACCACTAACCTGAAAACTTGCCCTTGCACCTACGTGCATTTGGCATTACAGGTATGTAGGGTTATGGTAAGGAGCTAAATGTACGGGTGGGTGAGAGGGTGAAGGGCAGAAATCTCACTTGGATTGAAATTCTGCATTTTGTTGAGCATAAGCCAGGGTACACTCTTCAATTATAGGTCTCCATAGCCTACGAGTACTCAATCTCAACCACATCTAAACCCTCCTTGATAAGAGTAGGTGCAAAACACATAGTACAAATGTAAAGACTCTGTTTTGTTCCCTATTCCTCTTCTCCCACGTTGTTCATTCCCTCTAATCGAATACAAATTCTGCTTAGACATAAAACCTGACTCATTGTGCCTCTTAATCTGTGTAAATGTCCTACAACAGGGACCTGTTCAGAGCTGGCTTGTGTATTGGTTTACTGGTTTGCCAAGGTCAGCCTTCACGGAAGGAACTACACAGAAAAGAGGGGCAGATTCAGAGGAGGGGAGTTTGAAAGAGAAAGTGAACATTTGATTTATAGTCAGGCTAATTCTGACTAGAGTTTAGTGATGAAGCAGCACACAAACCAGTGAACACGTATGCATATATTTCATGAATGATAACTAAGTCACAACTGCATAAATAGATTCTTTGAATTAATTAATGCTCTCATTTACAGATTTGACACATTTGCAGTTAGTTTAAGAGTTGGGATTAGAGAGGAAAAGTTCCCTTTACTGTTCATGAATGAGATATGACATTTAGGCACTTGTTTTCTGGAAGAGTCAAATGGGGAATTGAGACAGAATTTTTGTTGCTGTTGTTATACCCTGCTCTCACAAATTTGAAATAACTAATGGGGCATTACAATAAAGTTTCCTCCTGGGAAGGAAGATACCAGCCTCTAGTATAAAAGCAAATACTAATAGAGGCAACTAATCTGATACATACCTCTAAGGCTCAGATTGTAACCCTGAAAATGCAAAATTCTATTTGAAGGAGAAGTTAATTGATATTGATGCCATACAGACCTGGTTTCCCCCGGCATTATGACATTCATAAACTCCAACAACACCATCTGCAAAATGGCCCAATGTGTCAAGGCAATTGGTACCCTGCTGCAAAGCACCAAAAGCTATATCTTGATGATCAGGTACCCTAAGATAAAAAGAGAAATATCTGCTTAATTAGGTTTAATTATTTTACTCTTTTTTTTTTTTACCTCCTTGTATTTTGGTTGAAGTATTTTTAAGATGACAGGTTAAAGCTGAGTGATTACTATTATCTGGGAAACAATCATCCTCTGAGGAGGAAAGGCAATTATCTGATCATGAACTGATCAAACATGAGGAAACTTGCAAGCTTAGGACCGAATACAAAAAAGATGCACCAAAGAATGAGGATGAAAATACAAACTCAGCACAAAAAGCAAATTAAAGATGACTTATCGTCATCCAAGGTCACTGAAGTTTAATGCTATCTGTCAAGGTCACCAAGCTCTTGGCTTTTTTCAGCCAAGCTAGCTTGTGACAAAAATATGACATTCTATATTTTTTCCAGACTGTTTTTACTGAAGTGTTAGGAAACAGGTTAGGAATTGGAAGAAATAAATAAATGCTTTGCTGCCATCTATATTCTAATGGTTGGACATAAAGTGCACTCATATAATATGTAAATGCCTAGGCAAAGCCATTCAGCAAAGCACAGTTGTGGGGTAGAGTCCTTAAGTTATTGTCAAACAAGGGCATATTTCCTCCTTTTAAACTTCAGACTACAATAAGAAAATAATAATTCAATCCAGCAGAATGAGCACATGAGAAATGACAGAGTAAGGTGACATTATACTTAAGTAATGCTTATGGCAGCATATTTACAGGAGAGTTTGTAAGACATTTTTTCTGACAAATAAACAAAAATAAATATCCTCTGGCACTTTTAAATGAAAATAAAGAATAGTTTAGGAGACTCTTTAGTATGAATAGTTCTGTACATGTTTCACTAGGGCTGTAGTGGCTGGTGCTTTTGCATTCCAAACCCGTGTGCCACTAGCAGTTACCTGACTCTACTGACAAGAAGTGCCTCCAGGAAAAAAAAAAATACTCTAAGCCACACAACTGTATCTTACCATTACTCTACCAGTATTAAGTTGACAGCAGATGAACTAGTTTATAGCCTCAGATCTGACAGACATGCTTATTAACGGGCTATTGAACAAAAACCTTATCAGCCTTGCAAGAAGTGTTTCTCTCTGAGGATTTTTCATTAGGATGCATTCGTGCTACAGGAACTGTTAGTAATGTCACCCCTCATTTCCCCCTTCTCACCCTCCCCAAAAGTTAGGGGTTATCCAGTGACAGAGACAGAAGGAGCAGAAGACTCAGCTGCTTAGAGTCTTATGCATCCACCCTGCCAAACATACAAGGCACTCATACAAGTTACTCAACTAGGGGTATGCTTAGGTGAAGGCAGAAGCCTTAAAGAGACAACCAGAAGATACAGAACAATGCATCTTTGAGCAAATGGCTTGTGTAGGAGACTAACTTCAGGCTCAGGTAAGTCGAGTCCTTTGGGCACTGTTCTCTAAAATACCTGCTGCTGCAGTTGTAGCTGAGGTAAGAAGGGAAAAAGAATTCAACAACAGCATACTAGGGAAAAACATGGCTTTTTAGGAATAGAACTAAAAAAAACAAGAGCAAGAAACCTGCATGAGGCTTTCATAAATAAATTTAAACACATCCTTTATGTTCGAGGAAGGAGAAAGAGAAAGTGATGGTTTCTGGGGAAGGAAAAAAAAAGCAAACTCCATTATATCTCTGCTTCAGGCAAAACTCACCGTAATTCAGGATAAACATTTTCAAGATACCACTTGAAGGGTTTGCAGCTAAGTCTCTTTCTGAGTTCCATTCGACTTTGAATACTAGGAGGGGGAAGAAAAAAAAAAGAGCAATTTTCAAAGTCAGGTCACTGTCTTTGTATTTGATAAGGAATACCCAGAAAACTCAAGAACAGTAGAACTATATCTTAAAGAGATAACCTAAGAGCACTGCAGACAGATAACCTAGCACTGCTTTAACCTCAGAAGGTGCTGTCTCAAAGAATAAATGAACAGGACAAAGAAGCACTTGTGACTTACTTTCCATAAGGTACATTCCTGGCTGAAGGCACTGCTGCATAATAGAAATTTTTATACTCATCCATCCAGACTTCTGCTGCCCTGCGTGTATTTCTAGGGACAGGAAACACATAGGTTATATTTTCTAGCTGCAATTAAACCATGTCATTTATCCTTGGACTGATTTTAATCCTTCTTAGTACTACATAGGCAGGTGCCAGGCAGAAGATTCCCTATTAAAGAATGAAGTGATAGAAAACCATTAGAGAGTAGCATAACTGAAATTATTGCATTTAGAATGAAATTTGTCCTTTCCACACTCATCACTGCTTCAGGTTTTCAGTCAGAATTTAATAGATATCTTCAAGTTCTTCCTGCAAACTTCATGGAAGTTGTTAGGTTGTTGTTTGGGTTTTTTCTCTATTTATAAGAGTAACTTGAAACAAACCAAATTCACAAGTGTTCACCTGGATGAGCAAACTAATTGGAAACATAAAAATCTCAACAACTGGCAGGATTTAATGTCTTTTACCTTCTGAAAACAAATATGCTAACATAAGGAAGACATATTTTCAGTCTTCATCCTATTCCTACCACCAGAGCACTCCAAGTTCCAGAAAGGCATAAGCTGCAGTGACATTTAAGGCTATGAAGCAAACAAGTCTGCTGTAGCTGGAGGTAACAGAGGACAACCACTTATTAGAAAATATTTTTAATGCTTGAAAATTCAAGAGAGATTAATTATTGCAATACATGTGAAAAACACTAACCCAAATTCTTGATTTCTAATCAAACTCATCTCTAAAATTGCTGCATTTATGTAACTGGTGCTGTTAAAGCTCCTTTTGGACTGCAAGAGGGTAATGCCTTTTTCCATCCCCTGGCTTCCATGTAAAACTAATTTACTTCTATTGTTCATAATTTTATGCTTAGAAAATTGTCTTATTTCACTTGAAATTGCCATGCTTATTTTACATCTGGCAGCAAGTTCATCAAAAGCAACTGGAGTAAACTCAGTCAGCCAGTAACTTCTTTAATACAATTTTCCAATTCAAAAGACAAAAACTGGTCAGAATAAAGTCAGAATAAAGTCAGTTTGTTCTTGTGGATCATGAAGAAAGGATGTGGGCAAGCAAAAGGTCACAAGACAGTCCTCTATCACTTTTTTCTTTGAGGACTGACTTTTTTTTCCCTTGAAAAGATTCCTTTAACTTTTTTTTGTAAGCAAAGTCCCATTCAATACAGATGAGAGAGCCATTTCAGTTCACCCTCACCAGTCTCAGGCCCCTGCGAGGGTCAGCCAGCCTCTCAGCACCCAACCCTGCTGCTTGCTCAGTCAGCTTGCCTGCCCACGGGCTGAACATTTCCACAGTGGCAGAGTAACCAGGCAGTTTGCCAGGGTTTACTAACTCCAAATGCATTTTCAAGACCCAAATGCACCCCTGCATCACGCTTCTCCTATGCATCGTTCTTCATCCCCCATACATCATTCTTCATCCCCCATCCTCAGGGATGAAGAGCTCAGGCTTAGTGCAACAGGAATATGGAAACTGTGTAGATGCTGAGAGCTGCCAAAACCAGTAAGACCCCAAAGCAGCCAGGGTACCAAGGAACACAGGGTAGGGTGCACTCAGCACTTAGTGCTGAGCCACAGTTGATGAAATTTAGCACCAAATGATCAGAGGTAACTGCATGGAGCAGACTGGGATCTCATCTGAAGTGGTGTCTTAGGTCAGTGCACGTGAGTTTAACAAATCCTGCCAGACACAAGCTGTATTTGCCCACACCACACAGCCAGGATGTGGTCTCCCCTCTCATGAAACAGGACTCCCAGTCTCTCCTCCAGAAGCACCAGTTTGTTTTGGCTGCCAAAAGGCAGTGAGTACTAACTAGGCAGCTAAAAATAGGATGCTTACCCAGAGCGCTCCAGAATAAGTTGAGTACAGTCAAAGCTACCAAGTCTTGACTCCAAAACCAGCACAGATTCCATGCACCATGTTTCTTGGCATCATGGTCCTACACATATCTGACAACACCAGTATTGCCTGTGTCCCATTACCTTAGGTTTCTCATTCTCTCATTGCTAAAATTGATATTAAGTCGTTCTGTTACGGTTTGACACCCAAGAAAACTGATGAGAAGGAAATCTTTGAATATACAGGAACTTGTCAACCCTGCTTTTAAGTGATATGCAACTTTTCTAGGTCAATTCAAAAATAATTCCAAGGAAACAAAGAATTTTAATGGCATTTCAGAATTTGAAACAGCTGGACAGCTAAGGAGACAGGTAATAAACCATTTGCAGAAAAAAAGTAGATCTGGAAAGGGATGCAAGAACCCAAGACACTGGTTTGCAGACTTCGGATGTCCACACCATGCAAATACACATGGGATCTCTTTTCAAAGTAATTTTGAACACAAATGAGTGGAAACCAAAATGACCTTTACAAAAGCTGTCATAGTAACTGTCAGGACATATGAATGATCAAATGGCAAAGATGTTTTGATTTCACAACACAACCCAAAAGCCTCCCATGCATTTAGCCACACCTTTTACCTACTTATCTGTTAAACAGTGTTTAAGTACCTATTTGCATCACAAGAAAAGCAGCACCTTGGCAATAACCCAAAGATGGAAAAGCTGCGGAGGAGTTGGAGAACTGCACAATTTAGGTATTTATTTTTATTAACCATGCTCCTTGTTGTGTCAATGCCAGTTTAAAACCTACTGTGAAACTAGAATAGTTGCATCCTAAGCCTAGGTCATACAGCTTAACTGGTAGATTTTTCTGCCCTTCTGGTGCACACTATAGGTACTGGACTAGAGATGTGATGCATTAAGAGATGATCTTTCATTGCTGGCTTTTGTTTTGCCGTAAGCACAATTATTCATTTTTCACTTTAGTGTAAAGTACAGGTCTCAAAGAATAGGGGACCAGAAAAATCCCTCCTAGAACTACTGAAAGAAACAGGACACTGACTTCATTTTAGCAGACTACTAAATTAACCAGAGTCATCTTGGTGGCATAATCAGAAGAGAAACCTTACATCCTAAAGTGATTCCTCACCCTAAGGTGAAGCAGAAGTCCAAATATATTTGGCAGCTTAGAACATCCTTAAGAATGTAAGTACATCTGCACTCTGTGTTAAACAGAGTTTGGGTTCAAGGGTAAATAAACAATTTTAGTTGCAGCTCTTAACCCATCGAACCTTTAGCTGAGATTTGTACTTCTTTACCCCCCTGAGCATCAAGTCCATTCACAAAAAAACCAAACACCCATGGTGATTCTTCAGCTTCCACAACAGAGCGAATTTTGGTCAAAATGTCCATCATCCATTCAAGCAATACTTAAAACCCCACTATGAACACGAATCAGAATTGCATTCTCATTCTAGAAGAGAAACTGAGCAAACAGCTCAGTGTTTCAGCGACTGCTGTACGTTCTAGCAGCAGCAAAAGCAACACACTTATTCATCTAAGCCCTTAATACTGCTGGTTCTTAGGTCTGTAGAAAAAGCATTTTTAAACACAAATATGATACAGAATTCAGTTGCCAAGAGACTAGCACAAATGCCAGAATCAGGCCACATAATAAGTTGCATATCACAGTGAGCATGCATTAACAAAAAGCAAGCAAAGCATTCTGGCTCTTAATGAGTTGATGAAAGTGTTTCTATAAAATGTGAAAATAAAGCCTTCTTTAAAATAAACTAAACACAAAGTTCTCAAAATAGAATGCCAAGCTAAGCATTTCCTTCTTTTCCAGATCTCAGGCTGTGTCCGCTAGAAGTTTCCCTTTTACTCTCAGGTTATTCTCTCAATCTGTGGAGTTGCCTCAAAGTCATGAATTTTCTTTTAATTAATATTTTTCCAAGCTAGATAATATTCCATGTATTTCTGAATAGAAGATCCTTAAAATGAAATTACTGCCACCTGCTGATCATCTGAAGGAATTCAAAGCTTTGCTATTTAGCTGAGGACTTAACATTTACCTTGCAAACACGGTACCACTCCCACCAGGAAAGGTGTAAGGATGCTGCTTGCGGAATACGTGACCCACCCGGCTGCAAGGGATGATTTCTAGGCTCCCACCACACTGCCAGACTCTGAATGAGATCTCTGAAACAAAAACATGGAAGGCAAACATAAAAATTAAAGTAATTTTGTAGGATGCCATGTACAGAGAAGGTGTTTAGCAGTTATTGATGAGAAGATCAATAAGCTTGTTCATCCTAGAATTTCTCAAAACTAAGGCATACCTGAGCATTATTATTTCTCCTAAGCTTGGAGAGTAATCATATTAACTTGGAAGCAAAACTGTATGTCTTCTCTTATCTGAGATTACCAGCAGTCCCTAAATTCATAAAGCACACTGCAATTTGCCGGGGTAAGTTCGGTCTGCACGTACTCTTACTGGGCTTTATCCAAAGGGTAAGCAACAGTGGATACACTTAACAGGTAAATTAATGATTTAGCTTATAACAAAACTTTTCAGATAAAGATGGAATAACACAGTGGAGAAAACTCAAGGCATAAAACAATCAAGAGCTTCGAGCTGCTAAGTTACTACAGCAGATAACCAAACACTGGCAGTGGAAGGGGTTATATCAAGTCAACCTTGATTTGAAGGCAGACTGAGTAAAGATGCAACTTCTGTAAACTGGAGGTTATAGACAGCACACTTCTAAGCCAATCTAGCAAGCTGACCCAGGTAGTGAGGACAAGATCTAGAAACATTTATACACCTTTCTCAACTTAGACCTGACAGCAGAAGTCACCTGGTGCTGACGGAGAAATTTTCCTCATTCATTTTGAAGTAGTACAGTAAGAAGGATGCTTCCAGTAGCACTGTTTCAATTTTGATGAGTCCCCCTTTAGCCCAGCAGCTGCTACTGAGTGCTGCCCTCCGTTTCAAGCCTCTTCATAATCATTCAGTATCATTCCACAGATTAAAAATAATTAATAACTCTAATTTAAAGTCAGTGTCTAACTTTTCTGACTTGGTAGCTAAGTGTCATTCTTCCCCCTGGAGCCTTCCTCCCATATACACAAAATAAGTCATAAAAATAGCATTACTTAAAAAAAATAAACTAAAAAATATCCCCCAAGAGAGGTGGGGTTAGAGAGCATCTCAGCTTGATGGTCTGCCCAGAACAAAACCAAAGTACACACAAAAACCAATACTACACAAACAAAGCAAACAACAAAAAGTGCTGTGATTTCAACTGTTGACAGTGCAAGTTAACTGCCTTTCTTCTGAATGGTCTTTGATTTCACAAGGATCCTTCTTTGGTTTACTTCTATGGTAAATGCTGTTGCATGGGGGCCAATTCATGAATCCTAGACAGGTAACATAGCTCAGTCTAGAAGCAGATCCTCCTCCAAAAATATTAATGATGATGTTGTCGTTGCCAGTAACTGACAGCCCTGGTTTTCCAGTTGAATTAATATGGGACAATACACAAAAGTAGTTTTTAAAGCAACTGAACATGACATTCTCTCTATACCTTTTTCACAGCAATGACTTCAGTCTTACACCTTTTATTTTGAGCTTAGAATAAAAAAAATAAATAAACCCACAACAAACCAACCACACACAACCCCCCAAAAACCAGAAAAAGGACAGAACCAAAACTTAAAAAAACAAACCAAAATAAAATCAAAACAAAATGCAAGCTCACAAACTCTCTTCAGACATTTGATTTTGCCACACTGAAGCAGTGTGAGAGGTTATGCTGCTACTGTAACAGTGACAGTGGGCAGTTTTTCATTGAAATGTATAAACAGCAGGTCAAAAATTCTTCAGTTACATGTGATTGTTACACCTCTCAGTAACAGATTTGCTCTTTTTATTGTAATGTGTCATCAATATAGGAGACAGAGAACGTCTTGCTCCCTGATTTTAGCAAAATTAAGAAAAGCCTGTGTCCAAATGAGACTCAAACCTTTTGATGGTCCATCCAGTTCTCCAACGTACTCCAATCCTCCTACGCCTACCCAAAAGCTTTGCAAAGCTTCTGAGAGCTAAAGTTCATCCATGCAAGACAAGACTGAACAGACCCTGATCCGTGGTTTGTACAGCAAGCATGTGTTGCCAGTCACATGCAGCAACAACCTGAAAATGTGCCCTATCTTCATGGCAAGAGCTGTCTCTTGGCCAGCTGAGAAATGGTTTCATTTGTAAAGTTGAGACTGTACCAACGTGTGAATAAAATCTCATAGAACAGTTGCTTTGTACATGCCTGAGGGAAAAATGCTACGTTTTATAGGGCATCAATATAATGTATAGTGTTATTTTGTTATCTTAGAGGTCTATCTAGGAGGGTATTTGCATGCAATATCAAGCCACTGATCCACAGATAGGCTTGAGAGTAGAGAAGCCTGACAAGTGTGCATCACAGATTTCCAGCATCATTTATTGCCAATTAAATCATATGCCATGTGATTTTTACTCATCTTTAGTTAGTCTGGCAGCTATGAACAAATCATTAGCTGTCTGCTGTACTGACTGCTTTCCCAAGGAGCGGAGAAAAGGCACCCCAAAGTCTCCATCTCCTCCTGCAGATGGAGGAGGGGGGAACAGAATGCAGCAGGAGCAACACCAACAGCTTTTTGCATGTAGTCTTCTCACCTTGAATGAGGAGCTTTTCTTTATGCCCTTTCCTGCTATCAAGGCCTCAATTATTAAAGAATAAAAGCAACTGTTAGATTTTCAGAAAGAAACTCAGTCACTCACGTCCATGCTTGCAGTTAATCAAATATTTAAGTGCTCTCGTGGCCCTAGAGCAGTAGGTTTTCAATGTGTATTGCTGTAGGGAGTTTATCCAGTGACTTTCCAGGACATTTAAAAAATGAAAAATTATGATATTCATATTAATACAATTTAGCAATATACAGCCAAAACAGGGAGAAAACCACAGAAATTACTACTTCAAAATACACAGATTTGTGTTTTTTTCTGAGTATTGCATAGAAAGGTCAGAGAATGGACTGTAAGGATCACTCTTCAGCCTTTAAGCTTCTCACAGGAGTGTTAAAAACCTAGTTGCCATGTCTCCATACTTAGTGTGCTGTATACAGCAGACATTTTCCATATGGATATTTCAGTAACCTAAATTTCTCATGGGTTTTTACAAGTTCAAGGTATTTCAGGAGTTTTCAGTTAGCATGTGCAGTAGAGAAGCTTCTATCCCTAGAATTGGTCCTGAAACATGCTGCTCAGAATGTCTGAGATACATCTCTACCCAAAAAAAGCCCCAAAAACCACCAAACAACTAAATGGACAGAAGTCTGGAGAAGTTGTAGAGATCTGCTCCTCCAAATCTTCTCAAATACAAGTATACTGGAGAAAAAATTTTGTACAATACCATAAGGCAATAAGCCAAAAAAAAAAACCCCTAAAAACCAACCAAAACCAACCCCAACAAAACACCACAACCCTACTAAAGCCAGATCTAGCTACCAGTTCAAAGGAACTTCCATTGCAAAACATGTCACTGCTGGATAAATACTCTTATTCTCTCATCTTTAGCAGATATTTTCTACCTTGTTATAATTCTTTCATTGAAATAAACATTTTATATTTTGACAATAATGCACGTGAAGTTTTAACTCTGGTTTTAACCCTCTTTTGCCCAAAATCTGGAAGACCATGAATCTGTGACCTTAAAGGCAATGATGAAACCTGCTTGCTTTCAAGATGAATCCAAAGATAAATAATATACATACCTAAGTTTTCTCCACCCCAAACATCCATCATCATGTCATACTTCCCTAGTTCTTCAAAATAGGATTTGTCCATCACAAATAAGCCACCAGCTATCATAGGGGTCCTAAATAAGAAAAATGAAATGAAAGACTTCACAAAGCCATGAACTGGAAGGTAATTTGTTTGCAACTCAAGGTTAATACCTCCTTGAAGAAAATTGCAATGCTTTAGAATACAGCTAATTTTGCATCTATCACTTCAAATGTTGCCTGCACTCAGTTCCATAGCATATATAGTGCTATGACCACCTTCTGAGATGGTCTCCAAATCTCCATTTGTCTGACAAGCTCCTTATGTAAAGGGTGGCAATTTGTGTCAGCAATAAAACATTAAAAGTGAAGCTGTATTTTTAGACCTCAAAACATATAAACTTTAAACAAAGTGACAGCTACTTCTTGCAAGTAATTTACTAGTGTGTTTGGAAGTATTTGTTTAAATACAACTTATTTCTGAGGGTCTCATAATGCTACATAAATATGAAATACATTCAGTGTTAATGAAACCCATAGTAAAGATCCCCTTGCTGGCTCAGAGAGCATGATTTCTAACTCTGTTTAGTTGCAAACTACAATCTGTTCGAGGGAGAAGTGGTGGTATGGACATACTTTATAGGAGCAACTGGATTTCCTTGTCGTGCTCTTCTTTGCTCTGGTGTCATGTAATCCCACTTGAATACCAGGTTCCAATCAAAGCCTTCAAGAAGAAAATATTAGAGTAGGATGTTAAAAAAATCATAGCCATCATTCAACCTGTAGTAACAATGCTGACTGAGAAGACTGGAAACTGTAATTTAAATTTATAATTTGAAATTTTCCAAGCTTCAGGGTAGGAAACAAACAAGTATGAATCCGGATGAAAGGTAAAGAAGTTGACAGGACATTACAAAAGTAGCTTGGAATACAAAATAACTTTGATTTCCCTTGCTGACATCTATTACACAAAGTAAGAAACCCAGCCAACAAGTGACAAAGCAAAAGCCTTACATGTGAATCCAATGTCTCATACCCTTACGTCAAGCAGAAAATCATATGAAGATCTTCCAGCCATTACAAATGCTCCCAACAGTCTTTACTGAACAATTGCATTTCAACTCTTGTCAGATGATCACATATTTATGTTTACACAGGCTTTATGCAGTCCTCTTGGTACTCCTTTAGCAGAAGGAGCTCTCTAGCATGAAGGTCGTAGCAGGTTATGTAGCTCCCACTTATCTTATTAACATTCATTTACCTTCCTGCTTTCCCACTTCATGCTTCTGAGCACATCATTTTGGAAACCTGAAGTGCTAGAGCACTAATATCTTCCCTTCTATATGTACATATATATACATACATAAGGGAAGCAACATATACAAGTACACAGCAACAACTGGTCTGGTCCTTTTATAAGTACAGAAGCACATAAAGAACACTGGAGTAGACAAGACCAGTAAGTTACCTACAGCAGCTTTCTACCTGACAACCATTTCAATTACCTCCTTTAGGCAATGGTACACAGCTGGTATAAGACAAACTTCCTATAGGAAACATTTTCATAGCAGTTTTTGAGCTGCACTATTCCCATGAGCATGAATATCTATTAATAAACTACAGAAGGTCCATAGCCCTCTCCCAGCAAATCAGCCTTAGACAGACTGCCTGCTGCCAAAAAAAAAATTGGATCCTATGAAGTCATGCAATTAATGATTTCCAGATTTCTGGAGCACGGATGTCAATAGTTTTCTCCAGCATAAAGATAAAGCAATCGCTTTGGAGGGGAAAAGCTAAACAGACAACACTTAAGAGTCCTACAAACTGTCTGCATCTATAAATGTGCATAATAATGATTGATACCGAGGTGAAAACTGAACAGTATTCATTTTAACACACAAGGTATTTATCAAATACACGATACAGTCTTGCACACCAACTCCTCCTCTCCGTGTTTGAGTATTACATGAAGTGTGGCACCTTAAAAATGAAAGACTAACCCCTCCAAAACTCCAAGCAGCAAAACAGGAAAATGCTTACAATCAACAGTACTGCAGAGCCTCCAGCATGAAAAGTAAAATGAGCTCCAATATTTCCATGCAGTTAAAAAGTCACATTTCATCATACATACCCAGATAAATTACTTGCATCTGGGAGAACTTTCAAAAGCCCCATACTGTTCTCCAGCAGATAGAGTTACGTGTACTCCAGTGAACACAAGGGGTCTCTTTTGGAACACAGCAATCTGGTACACACTCTGAACAAGTGGATAAATTGTCTACCCATAAAAAAAAATTGGTTTTCCATCTCCATTTTCACTGACTCTGGGAAAAATCTGCACTCAATGAGATAATATCAGTAACTCTACAAAAGGAGTATTTTGAAACACAAGTGCATATCCAGTATGAAATTCTATCTGGTGTAAACTGCATCACAGACATACTCTATAAATTATTAGATTTCAGTTAACTACAGTTATTCCAATAGTTCAAGTGTTTCTCAGGGTAGCATAAACACTTCTGCAAATCCCTTCTCAACAAAAAAAAATTGTGACATAGTGTGCATGGATTTAATATTGGCCAGACTTGGGAATTATTTCAGCCCTGTCTGCTTTAGAAAGTTCATAGCATTTGCTGGGTTGCTTGTCTTGGGTGATTAAGTTCTTTCAAAACAGAGCAGGCACTAATGCTGCCCCAGCTGTCTCAAGTCTCCATGCTTCAGCCACACAGATACTGTATCTAAGGTTGAAAGCACAGTTTGGTTTCCATGTTTAGACTTGGCCCCAGCGAAATTGTCCTGTGATGTCAAATGCTGTAGTGCCTCTAACATGCTGATCTGTCTTCTGGGAACTGGAAAGAAATGTATCCTTCACATTTCAACAGACCCACAAATAGCTTTAAACACTGGTATGTGCAAAGTTTCTATTGTTAACTCCACAGCCCAGAAATAAAGGCTCCATGTCCTTAAAAAAATTAAATTAAAAAATCTATTTCTATTGTGTACAAGGGGAGAAAATGAACACTTAAAATATATATATAAAAAAAAACAACTGGGAAATGTACTTTCAAAGATGAAGCACGAAAAGCAGTAACAAGTGAAGTGATCTCTCAATCTTCTCCCACTTTACTTGGGAAGAATTAAAGAGCATGAACCCCGCAGGAACCAATCGAAGGTTTCAATGAAAGAATTCTTCCTCCTACTGCAGACAAC
>JANHFX010011396.1:116246-152750 GCA_027560015.1 Chloroceryle amazona
AGAATTAAAGAGCATGAACCCCGCAGGAACCAATCGAAGGTTTCAATGAAAGAATTCTTCCTCCTACTGCAGACAACAATAAAAACCACATAATGGTAGGGGGATTTCCATCCTCAGGGTATAATGAATAGATTGGCTAAAAGCTGCAAGGTTTTAATAAAGCTGGCACGTAGATAATACCACAGAACTATACATTAGCATACTGTGAATATATGCACTGTAGGTGTTAGTTCACAATGTTAATTAAAAGAACGTCTCGCCTCCAGATAACTGATGAACTTGAAGCAGATGCATCTTTCTGCAAATACTGCTTTATTTTAGTTTACTGGAGCAATGCTTGGTGGCCAGGGAGAGACTAGTAACCAAAAGAATACATTTAAAATTGGTTTTTCCTCTCTCAAGGAAGTTTATCCAGAGAAATCTGAAACACTGGGAACAGCACTGCGTAATTTCTAGAGTATGGCTCATCTTATAGCCTATGTCTTCATGGAAATAGTTTCCAGGGTTGTTGGCACAATTATTTCAAAAAGAACCCAAAAAAAGGGGGGGGGGGCAACAACAACAAGGGAAAAGATGGGGGACAGACATAGAATTGATATTTTAAATGCTAGATTCTTACTAACAGTGAAAAAAGTTTTTAAACCTTGTAATGAGTAAAGATTTTAGTGTTTTGTTGCCTTCCTTTGAAGCTATTTTTTTACTTTTTTTTATTTTCTACTATTTACTGTCAACATTCTACACTAACTAGACATAGTTAAACTGCAGTACATCTACACTTAATTTATAGGGAATTTTGTAACAGTAAAGGTATAAACACCACAAATTTTTATGGTCACATATTACTTGCCACAATTACAGATCATGTCTAACAAGAGCATTTATTTTTGAAACAATTCCAAAGCTTTCTGCTGATTCAGCAGAGGGTTTAGTTTGTTTTGGGGTTGTTTTTTTTAAGCAAGAAAGCTCATAGGCACTACATTGTTGATGGGCTTTTAAGCTAGTGAGCAATAAAAGGCTGTGTTATCTAAAAAGGGAACCATAAGCTTTGGCCATAGGCTGCTTCTGACACATTTACACAATTCTATAAACACCAGAGCAAACCTTACACATTGGTACACAGCAGCATAAACTTAGAAGAATTAGTACAATCAACTGTTTTCAAGCAGAAGACTTTAAGGCCAATTAAAATCCAAGCCTAGAAACAAGTGACCTACAGAAACTGAAAACTAGATACATGAAAGGGAAAACCAGTATGTCAATTGCCAAGTCCACAACGGCAGTGATCATGAGGTTTGATTCTTGAGGATTGCTGTTTGGTTTGGTTCACATCTGTATTCCAGTACAGGTACATACCGCCTTTTAAATCAGCTGACGCCCCCACATACTGGAAGTTGTCCATATTAATTACATCAATTATAGGAGACACAACTCTGGTCTTGTCCTAAAATAAATATTAGAAAGTAATATTGAAATAATGAAATCAATATAGAAAGATTCAAGCAGGATGAGATGTTGAACAGTTCGGCAGGATTTCATTAGCATGTCTCCCCCAGCTCTCCCCCTGCTTCAGCTGATGCTTCTGAATAGCCAGTGCTGTGAATAGCGTTGCTCAGCACTCCTTCAGAAAGCAGAAGCCACATTATATAGCTGGGAATCCTCTTTCTATTCTAGGCTACTTATATTCAAGTAATCACCCTCTTTTGACATGCTCTTGAAGAAGGCAGAAAACTTGTAGTTCTAAAGGCAGTGGAGCAAACAGCACTTCCATTCTTACTTTTAAAGAAAAGAAGCATCCGGGCAATTCATATTTTCCCCAGCAAACCTCTAGCCACCCAGTGTACTATCGTAGTCTTATTTCAACCTTTAAAGAACACCAAAGCCTTTCTGCAATCAGAAAAGCCTTAGGTTAATGCTAACCCATTTCACACTAGAAAAATCACACCCAACAATCTAAGATGGAAAGAAAACCTAAAACCACCCTCAAATTAATGAATGTTATTAATCTCCAGCAGCCAAGATTCCAGTGCTATAGATACCACATCCCTCTGTCCAACTATGGTCTTGTATACTACTCTGAGCAATATTAATTACCTGAGCTAATGTTTGTGTCCAAATAGTTTAAGAAAAATAAAAATAAACCTCTTTCCAACAACTGCACACGCATCATCTAGTAGGATCACAAGATCTCAGTACTCTAAAAAAAGACTCATCTAATATTAGAAATGCTATATCATGGTTAAGCTAATTTGTCTCTGACTTACTGGGGAAAAAAAAAAGTTACATTACACACTGCAGCATAACTTCTCTGGTAGTTTCATGGAACATTTTGCTCGAGTTCAAAATAAACGTTGGAGCTCCATAATTTAATAGCAGACAGCACAGGGAACTTCAGAACAGTGTATCACCAAATCTGAAAATATTTTAAATATTTAAATATCTGAAAATATTTTAAAAGTTTTGAACAAATGGGTATCTGTTTGGTGTCTGTTACAGAATAATGGCTCTCATGGTTAAAAAAAGCCAACCAACCAACCAACCTTAGCAAAACATCCCCATTTTCAGAATTTATTTCACAAGTAGGTCTTCAAACACCACCACATTTATTCCTACACCAGGGGTTCAGCAATGCATCCTCCTTGCTAATCAGTATTGTGCAGAACAGATTGGAACAAGGGTAGTAGGAGAATAGCTGGAGCTTGTAACAAGAGACTTAAAAGCAACTCTTTTAGTCAAATGCTTTGCTTGGGCTAGCAAGGACATTAGAGTCCTGTTTCCATTTATTGAATCTTAACTATTTGATCAGTGCTGACTTTAATAAGCCCTAATTACACAGATGGCATTTCCCAGGTCATTCTGCCTGACTGAGCAAAAGGTCCCTAACTTGTCTATCAGCCAAAAGAAGAATCCAAGAGACTAAGCTGAAGACTAAGCTAAAAGCTGAGGACTGGTTATTGACCTCTACATTCATTTTAAGTATCACTGCAGCTATGCCACCCAGGCCAAATATCTGCTCTTATGAGCTCATGGAATATAAAATCTAATCAGTATTAATTAGCTTGGTCCAAAGCAAACTAGAAACACGGACCAAAAAAAACCAACCTGTCATGTTCCCTCATCGATCACATCTTTAGCTCCTTTTTCTGTTAGCTGTAGCCCCAAGTCCATGTTTGTAATGGCAAGCACAGAGTTTGGCTAACTTGGGAGGCAATTATAACTTACTGCACCCTCGCTGCAAAACCCTAACTCTGTGTGCCTTTGTACAGCACTGAAGCATTTCAGGTGCTGCAAAACCCCAATTCTGTGTGCCTTCGTACAGCACTAAAGCATTTCAGGTGCTGCAAAACCCTAATTCTGCGTGCCTTCGTACAGCACTGAAGCATTTCAGGTGCACCTCGGCCTTATTTCAGGCATTCTATAAAGAGTGATAGAATCAGAACACTCCTTTCTTTAAAGGCTGATGAGACAGATGATGTCCAGCCTATCCACTTTCACAACACCCATCCACATGAAAAAAATGAAACCACCCCTTTTTTTCCTCCTTCTTTCCTTAACTGAAACCAAAACAATTTATACAGCTGTGCTCGCCTTTCAAAATGTTTTCTGACAAAAACTTATGCTTTCTCAAATGCTTCTACTTGGCACAGTTGTAAAAAGTGCTAAAAGCTGCCCCAGTTATTGGGTGTCACATTGGGTAGAGCTTCAGTTAGGCTTCAACTTACCTCCACCATGCTAAGCAGCAGCGCTCTGTCTCGAGGCTTTTGCTGCTGGTCTGATTAATTGTGTGACTATCAGTATGACACCACACTAACACCACTTGCTACACCTAACGTGTTCCTCCAGCAGCAGATGATCCAGGTTGTGAGCATCCAGTTCAAAGTACAGCCTTTGTCAGCTTGGAAACACACTGTTCCTTCCGTGATTTGAAAATATAGATTTGCTTAACCATAAAGCAGACAAGACACTTTCACATTCTTAAGGTGATGCATCTATGAATTTACCAGTGCAGAGACTGCTAAAAAGAACTTGTGGGTCTCCAAAGTACAAGTTGTTCCTTCACTTAAAACACTAAAAAGCAGCTGCTTCCTTTAAATTATCCTAAAGCAAGCTACTTATTTATCCATAATGGGATTAAAGTAGAAGTCTTTCTGAAGGGTTGACACCCTAACTTATAATGAAACAGGCAATTGGAAAACCATGTGCTTATTGGTGAGGATAATAGAAAGAAATAGCCTGTGAACACTGCAAGCCTCTAGTGCCTGGAAAATTGTAGCAGACTATTTCATCTTAATATTTCTTAAGGAAGTTATGTATGCTCTAGAGAGTTAGACTATTATATATTATTCTCATAAACCATCAACAATTATCTTCCAGATTCAGCATACATTGCTTCCCCTCCCTCTAAAAATCTCAAGACACTTCAAAGATTAAGCTTAACAACACTCTCAGGAGAAAATATAAATATTTAAGTGGCACGATGCTAAAAGGAAAGTTGACTCATTCGAGGTCACAAAAATCTGAGACAGATGTGAAAAAAGAATCCACATCTCATTTCTTAATCCTAGTTCTTTCTCCCTTTTAAGATCTTCTTTGTTTAATAATACTTTCCTAAAAGTGATAAAGGATTTACAGCTATGCTATGAAAACAGATTAGTTCAGTTCTGCACCAGAATACTTCAAGCTTTATTTTTCTCATATAACTGATGTATTGTAAGAATAGAACATCAGAGTGATTGGAAATAGGAAAAGCCAAGCAGACAAGTACTCGTGAAATAGCTAGTTACCAAAGTTTTCAAGGTTGTGTATGCTTATTACTATGATTTTGGGAGGAATCAAGGGGACAAGGTCTACTGTCTCCTTGATTAATCTCCCTGAATGCGTGGCACACACAAAACATCTGGAGGATGTAAAAGGTAGCCTTAGGGAAGTGGCAGAAAACCTCCAGGAGAGAAAGAGGGAGAAGCTACACCAGCTCCAGGTTATGCAGGTACCTGTACACTTTCTGAACTCTAACATATTTATTATATATGTTGCTTCTGCTTTAAGCCTTTGCTCAAATTGCTGACAAAAAAAATCCCTAGCAGACCCCTCTAGCAATGCTACACAAGCCTGGACAAGAGACAGAGATACTCAAACAAGGAAGTCATCTTGAAAGAAGAAAAACTGTGCGATGGATCATCCTTCAGTTGAAGAGAGCTTGCTGGCTCCTACACAAGATGTCAGAGACAGCTTTAGGTGGTTACAGCACATCACAGGATTGTGGAACTGATTCAATTCACACTGTCTCTCGGCAGCAAGACATTTTTGCATCGGAGCATACACAACTAATCCCCCCATACTCCAAGAGAATTATATGCCAATTGGGCAATACTGGAACAATGGGAAAAAAAAGAAAACCTCAACACTTTCCACCACCTATAGAAGAGATGCAGCAGCACATCAGAAAATACCATATTAATGCACAGTAGCCCTGACCTGAAAAAGTTCCCTTTGAGGCCAGAGCAGATATGGGTTAACACAGATTCATTCTTCTTATCACTGAGACTATCAAGAAAATGCTGCCAATTAACATCAATTAACATCCTATCTGCACTGTGAGCAAAATCAATCCATTTAACATAACAAAAACCTATCACATACTTTATGTAATCACTATACACACCTTAATCACTTCAACATGCAGAAAGCTTAGGAGCTACTTTATCAAACCCATACCTGTTGGTTGGGAATCTTCCTAGACAAAAGTAAACTAGAACTCCACATCAATTATTTAACAGCACATCAAGCTTTTAAGAACAGAAAACTGTATTGATACAGCTGAAAACTCTTCAGTGGCACATGTGATTAGTGTGTAACACTGTGACAATTACAAGGGGCAAGTTTTGATGGATCTAATAATTCATGTGCTGCTAAAAAGTGGCTGTTACACAGTTTCTACCATCAAGTATGCTACAGGTAATGCTGAATCTTCACAAAACTCAGCAATTTAGTGAGGTCACGCTGTTTCATATCTTATATCAGCTTCAGAAAGCTAAATGAGTATGCCCTGAAAAAAAAAAAAAATCACAGGCAAGAAAAAGGGCAAATGGTAAAACATCTGTCTGTCTTTGTTGACCAAAACTACCATTTCTCTTCTGATTTCTCAAACAGGTAGATGCTTCAAACCATTACATAAAAGGCTTGAAAACAGTTCCTACATCCCAGAATCCATTACTGCTTTAGCTGCAAACATTCTCCAAGTTCCTCATGGAGGAACCTTCGAAGTTTATTTTCCTAGTTAATAATTAGAGAGAAATTCCCTCAACCCTTCTGAGGCTATAACACTTTACAAAGCTAAAGGGCTTTGGAGGCTCTGGGTACTTTAATAGTGTCCAGGTTTAAGCTGAGTATAAAAAAAACCAGGATTTTAACTGCTGATATGTCTTAGGGAACTTAGAGTATTTCCAGAATACACAGGAAACCACCATAGAACCAAAGAAAATAAGGAAAATCAGTCATCACTTGATAGCTGCCCCACTGGCATGTTGAGTATATGGGTTTTGCTTCCCACCCACTTTTTTTTTGCAGGGGGGTGGTTAATGCAAAGGATAAGCAAAGAATTGGGCATTAGGGTGCCTTAGGAAAAACATTTTTGACCAGAAGCATTTTGGGAGAAAGGCTTTACAGGAAGGGGGGTTTAGCAGAAAGGGAATGCAATTAAGAAAGAAGAAACCCCCTTTTGTCTTGAGTGTCCCCCCAGTGCATTTTGGGATCACACTTGATCAACTTTCCACTGCAGCTGAATGAACAAGTAAAAGCAACCCCTGAAGAGGAGAGTATACTTTCATTCTCAATCCTCTAAATTGCTTTTCTGTGACATAGACTGAGAATCATTTTCATAGAGACCGAGAGCCCACAGACCCTGCTAATTTCCATGTGAATTTTGGTTTCAAAGCTCAAGCTCTCCTATTATCAGACTGAATGCTAATGAGGCATAAATACTCAGGTAAACTGAATTCCATTGAGATGATATTGGTTGAGGAGAACTATGCTTTGCTCTAAAGATTTTCAACACTTACTGAGAAGGTCCCTAAAGAACCAAAGCAGCATAGATTTGAATTGCTTGTAAAGATAATAAATATTCACATTTTCTGCTCACAGATTAAATGAACAAAAAGGTGGAATCATGGAACACTCCCATCATCTCCATCATCTTACTTCAGAGAAAAAGCTTCCTTAAAAAAATGCATATAATTAATGTAGTATAAACCAGATGGCTTTTAAATGTAAAAGCTACACTTTCAGGAAATGACTTTAGAAGAACTCTTTACTAACCTCAGCTACTCTTTCCAGGAGCGGTTCCAGCCAGTGTTCGTTGCACTCACAGTGACTATCCAGGAAAGTCAGCACTTTTGCTTGTGCTGCATCTGCCCCTCTGACACGGGAGCGCATCAAGCCTGAGAAGTAAAGATGAAAAAGTTTTAAGTACTCACTGAGGAACAGAATCAACAGCAGGGAGAAACTATTGCGTTCCAAATTAGTCACAAATTAAATTACCCTGAGACAGGACAAAGCACACAAGTTCCTTTATCAAAAGGAGATGCTAGTTAACAATTCAGTGACATGCCTTCATACCAAGAGATGTCTACCATCCAGATGGTATGGCTTCAAACAGCCTGCAAGCTTCTGAAGTACTGCACCCTAGTCTACAGGTTTCAATCTGATTTAAGGAGGAGAATTCAAGTAACTTTTCAACAGAAGTGACAGACAGGTACAGGTAGGTCTGCATTACAGTAAATGGTAATTATACTGGTAAATGTTACTCAAGATCAGTCCTGAAAACAAAAACTTCTCCTGCAGGTCTGTGATAGGACTGAGGAAAGCACCATCATTAACTTATCCTCTCTGCCTTTTTGCTGTACACCCACTTCCCCAAGTTCTCACCACAGTCTGCCCATTCTTCCTCAGCTTCTCCCAGAAATAACCACGTTTCATTCATTCATGGCCGAGAGCCTTCCCCCCACCTCTTTCAACTGTCTTTCCCCATAGCTTTTTGCAACTCTGTGTTGTGGTTTGGTGGGATTTGGGGTTTTGGTTGGGTTTTTCGTTGTTTTTTTAAATCTTGGAAAGGTTTCTTTAGAAAGAAACCTCTGATAAAGCCAAAAGGTGGTTCTTTTCCTCTCTACCTCAATCATACAGATCCCACCAATGATTCTCCCTGTTCCTTTCCTTCTTTCCTTCTCTGTTAATACTTTTTCATTGGATATTCTCACCATTCCTTAAAGTCCCTTGCTATATTTACACACGTACCCCAGAACATCCCACCATTCACTCCAATACAGAAAATAGCAAGCTTTCCCTCACACCTTTGCAAACGTGCTCCCAACATTTATCAATTGCTATTCAAAATTGATTAATTTCATTGATACTTAAGAACAAAGCCAAGTAATTAGGGTTTGGGGGATTTGTTTGTTTGCTTGGTTTTTGTGGGGTTTTTTTGGTTTGCTATTTTTGGGGTGGGTTTTTTGTTGTTGTTGGTTTATTGTTTTAAATTGTTTTGGTTTTTTTCTTTCTACATTGTTCCCAAATAAGGCTGTTCTGGTTTTAGTTGTCCCTCCCCACCCAGTGGGAACATCATAAGAGTCAACCCCATTTCTTTCTATTACCTTAACAAAAAAGAAAGCATGCAAAATGACTCTGCCAAACAAAATACAAGATGCTTAAAAGGAAAAACTTACTTATTCTGCTCAACATTCAGCAAAAAACAGCCTCATATATATACACCATCATATATATATGTGTATATATATATATGAGGTATATATAATATCTCATATCATCTCTCACACAAATGTGGGCACTTCACTGTTGTGCATACAAGCTGTGCTGATGCTCTGCAACACTGCCTTCTGCACCTTATCTGTTGTATATTGCCAGCTAATTATACCTCACAGCTTTTATTCTGTCTCCCTAACTCCAACCTTTGAACCTATTCTGTTTAGTTTTTCCACATCACACCATTCCTCAAACACTCTGGCTGTATTTACATATGCATACCTAGGAAAATCTTTATTACCTGTGGGATCTACTGTCCTGTTTATAATCGAATCCTAACCTCACTAAAATACCAATCAAAGGGGTACCACGCCTTCAATTTGCAAATAGCTCTTTTCTAACATAGGATTTGACAAATCTTTTACTATTTCATTTTCAGAGACATTGGTGCATATTAAGTATGAAAGAAAATTCAGTTAATCTGCAATATAAACTTAATATTTGTAATTACTGAAAAATAAGAATAGAGAAAGTGTCACTTAATTTTTTTTTACTATTATTTCCACCTTTAAGTGCTGCACTGATCAGAGGAATGGTATCAACTTCCCCAGAACCCTGCAACCATGGCAAGTCATAAGAGTCCTGCTTTCTTAACATGCCTTTGTTCACAAGTGCATCCCAAACAGAATATTTAAACAGTAAGAGCCCATCAGTTTGCAACTAATTATAGGACAACACCAGTTTTGTGCATGTCACTCCCAGTTTCTGACCATCTAATGATTCTAGCTGCACCACAGGCTAGGCTGGCAGCCTAGAAGATCCAGCATTTATAAAACTAAACAAGCACATATCTGCTAACTGTGTCAGCTATTTCAATCATCATCTCACAGTTATTATTTCCAACAGCTGTAGAATAACATTTGCCTGTATCTAACATTTAAGCTCCATAGTCAGAAAGCTGCTGACTGAAGGGCTCAGGGATATGAAACTATAATTTACAAAGGAAAAAATAGAGGAAAACAAAAATATTAGACCACTTTGTTACATGGCATACTGTCTTCAGCAAAACTGGCACAGGGGGTTCTGGCCCTCCTGGCTGCTTAGACCCCCTCAAGTCTTCCAAAGAAACTGCTGGGTTGTTCATCAACTGGTTCCTTAAAATGATCTCTAGTAAGGGAACCAGCAAAAAAAGGGCCATTTTTAAGCCCTTTTCTAGATCTTTTCAAACATACCATTTACAGCAAGACCTTATGTACAATGGCAGCAGCTTAACTGAGAATTCAGTAAAGTAAGAGAACGAGAAGTTGAAGGTGAAAGGCAATTTCTCAAGTTGGTAAAAACCAACATGGGCAACTGTGCACACAATAATAGGGAATTAATCGGTGGTTTCACTCGCACAAATGCATTTGCTTTTATTCCTTCCACTAGTAAGCTGATTTAGAAAGTGAAAATCCCTCCTCCAATATGAAACAGAAGAATATTCCTTTAAAAGACTTGAAGATGAACAGATACAGCAGCAAAGTGGAATTTGTATCCTCCTTTCTCCAGATGAACCTTACCTTCTCGGCGATCATTTCGAAGAACCCGCACTTTTTCAATTTTTCCCAAGAGAGCACCATCCTCAGCTTGAAAAAAATTAAATTAAAGTGATGAGAACTCGTTTGATCCCCAACCCTGTACACCCTAAGAGTGGTTGTCTTTAAAGGAAAGCAAAAGCATTGTAGTGGGAAAATGTTCATAGTCATAAATAGTTACATATAAGATATATGCTTAAAAAACCCCACCTACTTGTCTCACCAGAAATCAAGTTACCAGGGTTAAGATATTACTAACTTCATTATGTTATTTAATGTTAATTTTACACTCTTGAAATATTTTAACTGTATTCAATTGCCTTACTTATTGTTTCCACATTGCATAAGAAAAAAGCCTTTTATAGGATTAAACAAGCTGTTTTCAGTGCATATAAGAAAGTTCACTTTTTAACCAACCTTAAGAGTTAAACCTATCCTAAAGCAGCTACAAGCTAACAATGCAGATGTAGACATTAACTTCCTTTAAGAGAAGTTACTCACAGGTCCATTTATGTTGTTCCAAGTTTGTACTGTAGTACTAGTACTTAAAAAACCTTGACTTATTTTAGATTCAGTAAGAATTTTTCCAGAAGACTAGCATTCATTTCAAACAGTGCTTTAAAAATATTTGGTGCAAGCACCATGGGCTTTATTTTCACATTGAAAACAGCCTTTACATACAGTACATTATCCAGTTATATACTCTGTTCCTTCAGCTAGCAGGAAGGAATAAAAACATACCTGAAGTATTTACCAGAACTCTTTGCACTTCTACAATGACAGATACAAAAAAAAATTTAGAGCTAGTTTTGGATTAGTTTCTGTAAACTCCTATTCATGCAACCTACTATTAACTAAGTTACCAACTAGCATCTTCAGAAAGTCTTACAGAATAAAGTTAAGGCCCTGGAAAAATACTTACAATCATTGCTGTAGTCATCCACCAATATGATTTCCTTAATAAGATGTGATGGGCTTTTTTTAAGGACACTAAAACAGATCCAAAAAGAAAAAAAAAAGGAAAAAAGTAGTATTAAATAATAAGCAGTCTTAATATTTCCATAATAATTTCCATAACAGTAGTTACTCTATCAAGCCACAGTAGAAGCTAGCCAAGGAGCCTGTCTTCAACAACAGCTACTGGTTTAGTCTTACAGAAAGCATTTGTGAAGAGAGGCACACACAGAATCATCCCCCCAAAATGAGTGGGTTAGAAATGAGTGGGTTAGCCAGCTTGTGACACAAAAGTTTTGCAGATAGCTTTAGGCCAAATATCCCCTGAGAATCAATCTTGACTGAATTTTTCTTGAAAATAGTTGAACAGCCAACCTCCAAACATCTCCTAGTAATTGGTTCCACACTTTCATACGTTTGTAGTTAAGGGAAGTGATTTTTTTTTTGTGCTATTTGATGTTGCTATTTCAGAAGGTAGTAACTGGAGGCATCAATGAAATTAAAATTCAGCTTTCCCTCTGCAAAAGGTTCAGAAAAGAATAATGGATCCTTACTTCCCTTCCTTAGTGTAAACTATTACCTGACACAAGTGTATGGCCTTTTGGGGAAGAAAAGAAAGTAATAATTAAATAATAATGAAAAAATAATAAGCTTCACCTAGGTATACCTGACAACAGTTCGAAGCAAAGCAGATCTTGCCTCATTATGAAAGGTGATTACCACACTAGTGGCTGGCAAATCTATCCGCCACTGTTTCCGTTGACACCTGAAAGACAAAAAACCCTCTAATTTAAACATCATATTTACACCCCTGGCTTAGCAGACAGCCTTCATTGGCAAACAGCTATCTGTTCAACTCCTGTACACATTCCATCTAGCTAGGAAGAATGAACTATCTTGTTTGCAGATGAGATTATAACCATCTCCTCTTCTGCCACTTTTAGGAGGTGTCCTAAGACACAACAGACTTAAGTAGTCAGTGTCAGGTGCAGGAAGGTTCAGAAAAGTCCCCAGACTAATAGCACTGCAGTATGTCATAAATACCTTTATGCAACAGAGTATGAAAAGAGCACTTATTTTACCTCAGAAGAGTTCAATAAATCCAAGCACATGAGCATATTTTCAATGAAAATTCATGTGTTCACAGGCTACCAGACTTGACTTTCTTTACAACACAACGTGTTCACTGCTTGCTTGCTTTTTGAAACTACTGTAGCATCCTGGGCTTGCTCATTCTATTCTCAACAGAACAGAAAAGTGGTTTTAAGGATTGTAACATTAGGAATTTGAAATACAAACCTAACAGTGAGCCAACTAAATACAGAACCAAATCCTTCCAAACCACAAAGATAATGAATTATTCTATCTACATCAACTCATTTCTCATTACCTCTAGCAGCCTGAAATTACCATAATAAGCAAGAAGCAGCAAATCCCAAAATACTTCCTGAAGGACTACATACAGGTAAGCTTTTAAAATCCCCTGACAATAAAAGACACTACTCTCATTGTATCAGACAGTTCCAGACAACACTGCATGTTCAGGTTACACTGAAGGCATTACAGCCTGACAGGTGACAATACTGACTGCCTTCCATGCTACAGTAACATCACACAAATGATGCATTTCTTCACTTCTTTAGGAAGAAGTTCTTCATTATGAAGGTGGTGAGAGACTGGAACAGGTTGCCCAGGGCAGTCGTGGGCACCTCATCCCTGGAAGTGTTTAGGACCAGGCAGGATGAGGCTTTGAGCAACGTGGTCTAGTGGGAGGTGTCCCTGCCCGTGGCAGGGGAGTTGGAACTACATGACCTTTAAGGTCCCTTCCAACCCAAACCATTCTGTGACTTCATGAGATCCTTGATTTAATATTAGAGGTAGAGTTTTAACAGGCCTAGTTTTCTAACTTTTCTATGTTTTTATGTTTCTTTCTTCACAGGGGATGAATCCAGCTAGCATACACCTGTAGCATATTCAGCAAATAATTCTGCACTGTGCAGTATTAATCAAACTTCTAAGGAAAGAAAGGCAAGTCACATTACCACCCAGCTTCTAAAACTAGCACATATAACAGGCTTCTCCACACCTCATTAAGCATTTGTGACACGTATCATAAGCCATACAACCTTCAACTTCTTAGCACCAGAGTGAGCAGCAATACACTTCTTGCCCTTGTCCACCCTACCAAATCCCAAGATCTGCAGTGGTTTTGATACAACACCCTCATAATGTCACATCTATCAGTGCTTGCACGAAACAAAACATTAGTGTGCCTTGGTGACCTCTCTTGCTCCGAGGAAAAACCCTTGCCAATCCTAAAATAGCTGTGTCAGAGGAGCAAAGCCTTATTTAGCTTGTTTCTCAAAACTGGGGGCATCCAATACAGCTTCATCGCTAGTGTCCAGTGTTGAAGCAATAAATCACAAAGTTATACGTGTTCCTGGAAAAGAAATAATTAAGATCACCTCTATTGTGAGCTTCTAGCAATTCATCTAGACAGCTACAAGACATCTAGCTATTATACACCAAAGCCTATAGTGCCAAGAGAGATGAGATCTTTTCTGCTAACTTCCAAATTGCACACAGAGGACAAGCCTAGTGTGCCTGCAGTTATCACAGAAAGCACTTGCATTAGAGCAATTTCAAAAGTCACATAAAACTTATACTGATCTCTTTGCAGAACAAAGCACTTCAGACAGAGCGCATATTAAGATGGAATTACTCAAGGCAGTGAAGCCTCTCAATTTTAAGAAAACTCAAGAGGAGAGCACTACTGCACATTTCTGAGGGAGAAATTAAGATTTTGAGACTTTCAAATAAAACTGGAGGAATGTTTCACTGCCTATTTCTGCTCTTAGCTCTTCAAAAATCCCTGCTTTAAACGACTCAGTAGCAGTCATCCTATTCTGCTGTGTCAATAGTGCCACAGTTAAAACCCAAACCAAGGAAACAACATCATTATTTTTGGCACAGAGATTAGACTTTTGCTCCTCAAG
Organism: Chloroceryle amazona; assembly: GCA_027560015.1. NCBI lineage: Eukaryota > Metazoa > Chordata > Aves > Coraciiformes > Cerylidae > Chloroceryle > Chloroceryle amazona. The sequence goes on from JANHFX010011396.1 coordinate 130,522, forward strand.
TGAAAGCACTTATTCTTACAGGCAGAATGAGAAAATAAATTTGGATGAAACAGAACTTGAAAACTTCCATATAGACCTTCACTGCTTAGCAGAGGTCATCAAAATCAATTGAAACAGAAAAAGTTGTTTCTTTCCATCAGAAATTTGAGTCACTGGACTAGCTCACATCATTAACAAATTTTCTGAAACCTCTGTGGTCTCTTGAAGCCATTTTTTAACAGAAATATCTACTTGAACCAGGGCAAGGAGAACATCCACCTCAACAGATACCTGGATACCACAGAGACAGAAAGATTGTTTCTTTTCTGCTTAGAAATAAAGTTGGGTATCAGGTTAGAAGCTTCTAATAGCTATCAAAAAAGAAATACAGGTTAGGACAGCTAAATTACTTACCAGTAATTCTCACGAATGATGCCAACACAACAAGTAAGAGACCTGACTGGAAACCACGAGTCCAAATCAAGTGTGGTGATTTACAAAATCTCTGGAGTATTTCCCCCTTCACCCCCCACGGGAGAGTATTTTGCACTGATGGAAGAAGGGCTCTGGAATTTTGCTATTTCAACTGTGATCCTCACATTCTGGATCTCCAAAATCTACCATGACAAGGATGGCTCTGTTACATGTCAGAAACTGCCTGCAGCAGAAGGAAACCCAGAGGTTTCTCAGAGCTGTTGCAAGTGGCAGTTGTGAGCATCAGCTGGAGGGAGAAGCTGCATTCCTGCTCCCACCTCCTCTTTCTACTTCCTTTCTTATGTTGTATCTGCCCGTTTCTCACTTCTCCCTTTCTCTTAATACAAGCAAGGATCTAAAATAGGCAAACCAATGAGTTTTCCAGTACTGCTGGCAGCCTTTCAAAAAAAGCAAGTAGAAAACTTGGGCCTTAACCCAGTGACAGTAAAAGTTTGTCCAAAGTAGAAAGGACTAAATGTTGTATAAAAAGTGATGCATAATTACACACACATTTACATATCCAATGTAGAATCCTGATAAAGCACTTCTAAATAGCCTAGACAATGTCAGCAATTAAATAGTTTTATTATGTAGTTATTCTGAAGTCAAACAGTCCCTTAGACACATCATCCAATTAATGAAAAGTTGCTTAAGCAGAAACAAGAATTTCCTCAGCCAGATTTATGTTCATAAAAGGAAAAAAAAAATATGTAGCAGCTCTATAAAAAAAATGTTAATCTTATAGAATCACAGAGTGGTAGGGGTTGGAAGGCACCTCTGGGGATCGTGTCCAACCCCCCTGCCAGCACAGGAACACCCCGGGCAGGCCACACAGGAACAGATCCAGGTGGGTCTTGAAAGTCTCAAAAGGAGGAGACTCCACAGCCTCTCTGGGCAGCCTGTTCCAGGCTCTGTCACTCTCACAGTGAAGTTTTTCCTCCTGCTGAGGTGGAACTTCCTGTGTTTCACCTGGCTACCATTACCCCTCATCCTATCACTGGACTCTGCACCACTGATCACAACCCTCTGAGCTCTGTTGTTCAGCCAGTTCCCAACCCATCTCCCTGTCTGCTCTTCTAGCCCACACTCCCTGAGCTTTCCCACAAGGATTTTATGGGAGACCATGCCAAAAGCCTTGCTAAAGTCAAGGCAGACAACATCTACTGCTCCTCTGCATCTACCCATCCAGTCACAGCATCACAGAAGGCTGTCAGATTAGTCAAACACAACTTCCCTTTAGTAAATCCATGCTGGCTACTCTTGATATCCTTCTTTTCTTCTATGTGCTGAGATATGATCTCTAGAAATGAGATGCTCCATCACCTTTCCAAGGACGGAGGTGAGGCTGACTGGTCTGCACCAGCAGCTTCCTTCTTGCCCTTTTTGAAGGCTGGAGTGACACTGGCTTTCCTCCAGTCCTCAGGAATCTCTCCTCTTCTCCATGATCTTTCAAAAATGATGGAGAGTGGTAGAGCAACATCAGCCTTTCCACAGAAACATCTCTCTCCAGCAAAGGGTTCTTTCCCAGCTCCATTCAGTCAAAAAACCCAGGCAGGTCAGTGTATAACCACAAAAATTTAAGTAGTAATTTAAGAGTAATTTTAGACTCCTTAGTATACCAGGGGTATCGTGCTTTTGCTGTTTTCATGGCAACAAGTCAGACATGAGATTCTTCCTCCCTTCTCATTGAATTAATGGCAAATTATACAAGGCTTGCTTTATCTACAAATCATCATCTTAAAGCAACATAAACCCATGCTATTACACAAGGGATTTAAAAATGACACTGTAAATGTCTCAGTTTTTATACAAATGTCCTTCACTGTGCCACTCCTGATTAAAGAACTTTATAGGAAGGAAAAAAAAAACCCAAACCAAAACCACACCACACTTCACAGGTACTTTCCTTTTCCTTCTCCTTCTGGTGTCTCCTTCAGCTTCTACCTACAAAGCTGTGAATGTACTTTCATTCTAATTTGCCTAATTAATTCTGCAGTTAACTATACACAGTTGGTTAATTTTATGCTTTGAGACTATGCCTGCCTAGTTTTTAAAACCAAGTTCAACCTGTTTTTGTTATTTTTCTTGAAGTTATGAAAGTCCTAATGAGCAACTGTTGTTTTAATATTAACTAGTTCTGCTTAAATGAGATTAGTACAGGCCAGTCAAGCCCTTTTTTAAATGAAAGGTTTTTCTACCAACAGGAAAATAATATTTTTCGTTACTCTAAAGTGTACTATTTCCTGAATCTGCACAAGCAGCCTGACATAGCAAAAGTCTTTAAGAATTTGAAGTGTGGTTCTGTCCTGTGTTTGATGGGGTGTGCATAAATGGATGCATTTAGCTCTGGAATAGACAATCATCACACACATAGAAGAGGAGAATCACAGAGCTACTGAGATCAGAAGGTGCCCCTGGAAATCTTTTAGTCCAACTCCCTGATCAAAGCAGGGCTGGCTACCTAAAGCTGTGCATCCAGCTCAGAGTACCCCTAAGCCTGGGGACTTCACACCCTCTCTGGGCAACCCGCTTGGTCACAGTCACAGCGAGACTTAGGAAGATAGAAAAGAAGAAAAGACATCAGATAAACAGGAACAAAAGGATTGAAATGCAGAACCAGTCTGAATATAGAATACCCAATGATGGAAGCTATAGAAATGGAAACACTTGAAGGAGAGTCAATGTTCTCCAACCCACTGTTTAAGGATCGCCCCACGGTTCACTGCACCCATCATTTGAAAGCTGGAGATCTCCTGCTTTAGAACATACCCATGTTGCTCACAGGCCAGAAATACAAATAAGTTAATCCAGGTCAAACACGGCTCAGTTTGGCACTTACTGATCATGCCTAGTGTCGGGAATGCTTCGGTCCATTCGCAGCTTGTCGCTTTCCACCTGATTGAACTTATTGCGGGCATAGGGATCCTGACCAGATCTCACCATGGTAGCACCAACATAAGCATCTTGATCAAAGTCTTGCCACCGAACTTTTCCTACAGTAGAAAACCAGCAAAATAGCCAATTTATTCTTTGCAATTTAAGTAACAGCATTTGGCATTCGAAACGTAACTGATGAAATAGCTTGGGTTTTAATTTTGCAAGTAATTAAACCTCAACAGTATTGTGAACAGTGTAGCATCAATCACGTTTGCATATTAAATTCCTCCAGAACACCCTGTGAATTAATATCAAATTGAACAATCTTACAGATCTCAGTTTATACAAGTAATCAGCAGACCACGCTTCATCTTCTCTGATGTATTTGTTGTTGGTTTGTTAGGTTTATTTTGTGGGGGTTTCCTTTTTTTGTGTGGTGGGTTTTTGTTTGTTTGGGGTTTTTTTGTGTGTTTGTTTAGGGTTTGGGTCTTTTTGTTGTTGTTTTGTTTCTTTGTTTGTTTTGGGGTTTTTTTTGGTGTGGTTTTTAAACCCCAACTACCACAGTTTCCACCTAAAAACCCCTCCACATGTTGACAGGCATCAATATGGGAGATAATCTGGCTATACAGGTATCCAAGTACCATTTCTTTTTTAAGATCTAGTCCAGACTTCAGAGACATAATAATTTAATTTACTGTCATTACAGAAGGAAAAACAGAGTCAGTTCGAATCAAAGCCTTTGAGGAATGGGCTTTTGGAAACACAAGATAAGAGCATTGCCAAAGCCCATTGTTTCAGAGAGGCAGAGCACTAGATTGCTCTTCAACTGGACACAACTGCAGCCTCCTTTACAGCCAGGACTGATGCACAGATTATCCCCCTCTGTGTTATTATGTGACTGGTTGTGGCATTAACACAAAGGTAGGTTCACATCCAGACACCAGGAAGTAAATTTTCATCACCTTTAGGTGTAAAAGAATGGTATGATAGCCACCAAATATATTAGAACTATTCATTCTTACCTCTGGTTGAACATGTACTTTTTTGCCTATTCACAGCCAAACTTATGCTACTTACAGAACATTTGTACCAACTTTCACTCAAAACCAGAGGTCAAGTTCTAATGCACCACAGACATTCTTATTTTAACAGACATTCTTGTATGAGGAACTCCTGCAAGCACGTCGTGATGAACACAGCATGCTGCTGGCATAAAAACCAGAAGAGATGCAAAGCAAAAGCTGTCTTTTGGGGGTCACTTTATTACACATGAAAAGAGTTAATATGAGTTGTTTTCATAAATAACATACACTTTTTTTTTGAGGCACTTTCAATTAAATTCATTAACTGGTAGGTTGCAGAGATTTCACTCCAATTCAAGCTCATCTTGAACAAGTAACACAGCTCTGGCATATCCTAACTAAACTGGTATGCATAGAGAGTATATTAACAAGAGTCAGACACTGCTCAGGTGTTTCAAGGTTTCTGGAAACCAAGGCAAACCTCATTTACAGCTTCTAGCCATGCTAGAAGATTCTGATGCTGAAGACAAAAGAATTGTCTGTTGTTTAACCAGACAAATATCACCAACTTCATTAAAAATTCTCTATCATCTCAGGAGCTTATCTACAAAGCAACTTGGACCCAAGGTGTGATTTGATTATCAGATGCTAGTGAAGGTCGTAAAGGCAAAAATAGCAAGGCTTGGGAGGGAAAGAGGCTTTGGGTCAGTTGGTTGGTTTGTTTTTACTTGAATGTTGGAAGTTTCTTAAAGTCACTGAGTAAAAATGCCCATACTTCCCATAATTTTGAATTATTGGTTTAAGAGTTAGGCAGCTATTACTAAGCAACTATTTTTACATCTAAATTACCACCCTAAGGAAGCTAAAACATGCACACACACACAGAAGCCTGAACTAGACAGTTAAAAAAAGACTGTGGAGCATTTAATAGATTTAATGGGTGAAGCAGCCCGGAGAGGAAACTATAGGAAAACAACTGGAAGAGAAAGAGAGTTTTTCAAATTCCCATTACTGAAAGGAAACTTTGGAGCTGGTAGTGGTAGCCCACACACTGCCAAGAGATTTTCTTAGTCTAATGAGTTTTTTCTTCAAAATATTTCCAGGAACTAACTTTAAAAACAAGTTTCCACCTCAGCCAGTTACCACAGTACAAATAAACCCATACGGAGTTGTTTCTTTCAGCTTTCAAACACTTCAGATTCCAATGCCTGCTTCAGGATTGTCACCCCCTCCCTACTCCAGTTGCTTTCCCATGCAGTAGAAAGAGCAGCTAAAAACACAAGAGGTCATGAGGGCATCACATCAGTGTTATTGGGGATGCTACTGCAAACATTCTTCCTAAACAGGTTGTGTTCTTGATGGACTACAACATGCAACCGTGTGGGCAGTCCACATTACAAGTGCTAATACCTCGAGTTAACTGCTGGAAAATGAAAGGTTGCTCCCAAGCTAGGTACATTGTCCAGTCTTGCTTTTGCTGAAAGGCTTGTTTTTCTGAAAATTTATCAACTCGATTTTGAAGTTAGAAGTGGTTTAATAAACCTTTTTCCAATAATAGGCACTGTTTCTGTTGTACACTTCCCTGGGGTACACAAATAGCAGCGTGTTTGATTTTATTTCTTCTGCAGATGTAGCTAGCTCTGGACTTTCCTGAGTTTCAATTACTTTGCCAGGTGGAATGAGTACCAGAAAATGCAACTACATTATTTCAAACTTAAGTTTCTAACTTTAAACTCAAGTAAATGGGTGTTTACCTGTACTAAGACCTAGCATGACAATAAATTAATATTTTAAACCCAACAGTAAATGAACTGATGAGTTTGCTACTGGAGTCAAGTAAAGCCAAAAAAAAGGCACCAAAAAAATCAAACCAAACCAATTCAAAACAACAACGAAAATACCCACATTGAACAGTCTAAGAATCTGGAACCAAGGAAGAGCTGCAGTGATAAACTCAGTCATGACAACAAGTGCTTATTTTACAGGCTCTTTTGAACCTGTGAACCTGAGCAGAAACAAGAAAAAAGGTGATAGCCAGTGAAGCTACTTCATTTTCTTACAAGTATTTCCCAACTCTGGAGTCTTGTAGAAGGCTATCAACAAATATCATGCAATTTGCTATTATTTTTAACAATACACTGATTGTTTTTAAATAGTAAGCACTTTTCTTTTTCTCTTTAATAACTAGCTGCCTTTAAAAAAAATTGTGATAGCTTGCTGCATTTTATTACATTCCAGTTTCCATCAAAGTAGAGATTGATATAAGTCATTTAAAGAATCATAAAATGGTAGGGGTTGGAAGGAATCTCTGGAGATCATAGAGTCCAACCCCCCTGCCAACACAGGAACAGATCCAGGCAGGTCTTGAAAGTCTCCAGAGAAGGAGACTCCACAACCTCTCTGGGCAGCCTGTGCCAGGCTCTGTCACTCTCACAGTGAAGAAGTTTTTCCTCATGTTGAGGAGGTACTTCCTGTGCTTCACCTTGCTACCATTACCTCTCATCCTATCATAGCTGAAAAGAGATTTTCCCCTTCTACTTGACACCCACCCTTCAGATAGTTGTAAACATTAATAAGATCCCCTCTCAGTCTTCTCCAGACTAAACAGCCCCAGAGCTCTCAGCCTTTCCTCATAAGAGAGATGTTCCAGTCCCTTCATCCTCTTTGTAGCTCTCTGTTGGACTCTCTCTAGTATTTCCCTGTCCCTCTTGAACTGGGGAGACCAGAATAGAACACAAAACTCCAGATGTGGTTTCACTAGGGCAGAGTAGAGGGAGAGGAGAACATCCCTCGACCTGCTGGCCACACTCTTCTTTATGGACCCCAGGATACCATTGGCCTTCCTGGCCACAAGGGCACATTGCTGTTCCATGGAGAACTTGTTGTCCACCAGAACACCAAGGTCCCTCTCCATGAGGCTGCTTTACAGTGGGTCCACAGTGGGTCTACCCCTAACCTGTACCTGTACATGGTGGTGTTCCTCCCCAGGTGTAGGACTCCACACTCATCCTTGTTGAACTTCATTAGGTTTGCCTTTGTCCAGCTCTCCAGTCTGTCCAGATCTCACTGGATGGCAGCACAGCCTTCTGATGTATAAGCCACTCCTACCAGTTTAGTATCATCAGCAGACTGGCTGAGGGTACACTCTATCCCTCCATCCAGGACTTCCCAATAACTTTGGAGGAACTGCTGATATCACATTGATTTTGGTGAAAATTCCATACCTCATACTGGATTTTTTTCCCAGCTACAGAAATTTTACTGAAGTTTCAAAACCACTATTTGATTTGGTTTATCTTCTTTAATTTCATTTATTTGCATGTTCTTCTTGTTGCCACTTTTACTTCCCATCACCGTAAACTCATGCTGGAGGCACACTTGGAAAGGATAGAAAATATAATGTAAAAAGGAAGGAAGACAAAATGGTATTTTGAATTTTGACACATTTCCCAAACTGGAAGCAGTATTTTTCTGACACAAAAGCTCTTTTAAATGTCTGAAATGATCTTAGAACTCTGCTTTGCAGAAAATTATAAACATATTAGTTTTCATATTTAGTTTAGGCAGAAAGGAAACTGGTTGGCGACGACATCTCCTGCGCGAGCAGCTCTGGGAGGCGGACGGAGGCCTCCTCGGTCTGCCTCTTTAAGAAGGAGGGATGACAAGAGGCTGGCATGCAGCAGCTGGAAGTATTTCCAAGATGCTTCATATTATGGCAGGACAGAAGAGTTGACAGTCTCTTCTCAGCTCTGTGGTTAGCTGGCTACAGGCATGCACTCATTACTTTATATTAATGTGAGATGTGAACATTGTTTTGCTGGTTATAATTATTCTCCGAGTGGTACAACCTTAAAAAATTACAGCTTTGGAGAATCTCTTTCTCTGTAGTTCTTCCTGGGAGTCCCTGCCTGGGTCGGTTCCCAATAATGAGATTTTCTAAGGGGGCTTGGGAACAGATTGATTGATTTATTTGCTTTTGGATGCTAATTAACTTTGATGTTCAGCAGCCACACTCCTGGCTGCCATACTGCAAGTGGGGGAACAGCAGGGCTGGGCCTCTGCTTCAGAGGAGGACCACAGCGAGGGTCAGATGGGACTGAGTGTTGCTGGTTTGTGTTGCATTTTGCTCCTAAACCAGAAGTAGAAACCTTTCTGAAGAGCCCTTCTTTTCACAAGACACCCCAATGGACAGGAGTGGGATGTCCCCACACACCAGGCCTTCCTAATACAGCTGGCCGTATTAGGGCAGATGTCTGCCTTGGGGCAGATGAAGACATCCCAGTGTGAGGCTGCCCTCCACAAACTGGAACTGGAAACTGCCTCAGAACTGCCTCACAGGGACTTGTACCTTCTGGCAAAGGTTGTTCTGAGGCCACCAGAGCTCCCAGCTTTCACCCCGACCAGAACAAAAGTGAGGCAAAGACATCTGAAACAACTACTTAAGCAGTGATGAAAGGGATCAGCCTCCCTTTATCTCCACCATGTCATCAGTCTTTGCACCATATTTCAGCACTATCCTCTCCACCAGGGCTGCTGGTGAGGGGCTGTGCAGCTCTACAAGCAGATGCGGTGATGTGTTCGGTGCTGTGCAATCTAAAGCTTGGATGAAAACCAAGCTTCTTCTCTCACACAGGCAAGAGCCATCAGCTGTGATGATCTCTGGTAACATTCATCTCTCAGTGGGATCTTCACCAGAACCTCCCTCTTCCAGACCAGAGCCCCTTAGCGCACACAGAAATGAGCTTCTGGAGACCCTAGCAGCACACCCAGGCCCTACTAGGCTCTGGGTTCCTGCTGCTGTGGTATGCCAATCTTCAGGCCAGCCAATGGAATTTAGAATAGAATGTAGGTGGTGAATGCCACATACTGATGGTCCCTCCTCATCCCAATGGGCCAGTAGCCATTTGCAAACACATCAAAAGTGGCTAGCCATCAGCTAGGGTCCAGAGTGTGCTTCAGGGTCCAAGGGAGGCTGCAATGTCTAAACTGTTTGAATACTAGAAGTGCAAACCCATATTTTTCTTCTTTACCACCTCCTACTGCTTTGTCTTTTTGTTTTGTCTTAGTGCACAGCAGGGAAAAGTGGAAGAGGAATGGAGGGATGGGCTTGTTTCTTCTGGTAATGGAGAAGAGAGATGGCCGATTTGCAGAAGAAACAACCCTGTGCTTATACTATTTCAAGAGCTGTACCGTTAATGTTTACATGATGCTGCATCTACTAGAGAAAAACATGTGATGCCCACATTTATGGTAGCAGCCTCCTCAGCCATCATTTTGCCACACACATTATAAGTCAGCAAAGTCAGCAAGACCTCCTGTGTGTTGCTTATGGAGCTCTGGCTTTGTGCCTCTCCTCCAACCAACTTGTACCATACTCTTGAGTATTTAGCAGCTTACCACAGCACCGAGCCAAGTCATAAATCCGCTGTGGGGAGCTGTGCTATAAATGTCCACTTAGACCTCTGCACTGCCAGGATGCTTTCACCTGAGGCCACCAGAAAGTAGCTCCTGATTGCCCTTAGAGCAGAAAGGGGATAGGTGCCTACCACAGCTTCTTAGAAAGGACTCAATCTGTCTTGAGCGTGGTGATGTGTTCAATCACGGTACACAACGTGCTGCCATTGCTTTCAGTTGTGTCCAAAACTCTCGCTAGTAGCTTCCATTACTAATAGGTGACATAAGGCTTTGAGATCCAGACACAGCTTGGTAGCTGTTTTTTTGATCTCACATCAAATATCTGGTCTATAAATGATGCCACAGCAGGTGAGTGAGGAGAGCCCCTGTTAATGTGGACAATTCATTCCTGAGCAGAGTGCAGAGAGCCTTATTGGACTTAAAGTGAGATGACAGCAACCCTGTCCCAGTGAGATGGATCTAGCATAGGTAGATGGCCCAATGGAGCAAAGCCAAACAGTTCTCATGTTGCAGTGAGAGGTGGTGTCCTGTTTTTGCTGAGACAGAATCCTGGGCAAGCTATGCATCTGCAGCTAGCAGCTTCCAGTCAGAGAGAAGCTTGAACTGTGAGTGGCATAAGCTGGGGCAGCTGCCCCAAGTTGGCTACAGGTGGGTCCCATCCGAGAAACATCACTCTCAGTATAAAGGGGGAGGGTGTTTTGTTTTGTTTTGTTTTGTTTTGTTTTTTTTTTTTTTTTTTTTTTTTTTTTTTGTTTGTTGTTGTTGTTGTTGTTGTTGTTGTTGTTGTTGTTGTTGTTGTTTTGGTGTCCGTGTCGTGTCCGTCCCCCTCCCCCCCCTTTCTTCCCTTCTCCTTCCCTTCTCTTTTTTTTCTCCTTGTTGCTGGAGGGTCTTGCTCACCATCCTGCTCCTGAGGATGTTTTTGTGGTTCTTGTGATGCACCCACTGGGGTGAATTTAGCTTGATAATACTTCACATTAGTAATTAATGCTAGTTTTGATGTTCTGTTAAATCTGTTCTCACTTCAACCTGGGGATCTTCTCTCCTTTTCTTGATTCTCTCTTCCTGACTGGGGAGGGGTTGTGCTGGGTGATAGAGCAACTGCTGTGGTTTAGCCCTGGATAAAGGCTGAATGGAGTCAAGTAGAAAGAAAAAATGAGGCAAGAAAAGCTGTGGAGACTCACATTCCTGCTCACAATGTGGAGGCAGCAGAAAGCTGGTTCTACTCATCAGCAAGGTGGACATGACATCTCTATAGGGAATATACAAGTAATATAGTATAATTGTTCCTTTGTAGTTAATTGAACTCTGGGCGCCTGCTTCCTCTCTTGTTCTCATCCAGGTCCTGACCCCAGAGGATTATTCAGGTAACCAGCTCCTCTTTAGCTGCCACCAGTTGCATTTGAAATACAGATATTGGCCAACTGTCTGAGCTGTTTCCAGCAGACAACTGGGTGTTAGGGGATCATTCTCAGAGCTCTCAAGACAATGTAAGGACTATTTTTTTTTCCCCAAGCCTCCTCCCTGACTGCCACATTTAATGAAGATATATATTGGGACAGTCAGCACCTTAGGTGGTGAGACCATCAGTTGTCTTCTGCAATGAAGGGGGCTCTTTTTTCACCCTTCTACTTACTAAAGCTTATTGAGAGAGACTGCAAAAGATGAATTATCGCAGCTGAAATGCCTGGGCCTGCTCAGTCTTGTAGGGTGGCTAACTGGGCAGCGCTGTTGCAACATGAAGCTGACTCAGCCATGCAGCATCTTTGCTGGCATCCGATTAGCTGCTGCAGAGATGATTATTTCTTTATTGCTAAACAGAGTCTGTCAGTGGCTTGGGGCACTTCTGTGAAAATGTAACAGAGATGGAATAATAATTCAAAAAATGCCAGAGCAGAAAGCCCATGGCTCATCATATCGGACTCCTGCCTAAAAAATCAACCGGTCCAGGCTGTTCAGGGTAAGTGAAGCAATGCCACAGATGCTTGTGACTTCACCAGAAGCACTGCATCCTTCCAGGAAAGCAGGATCCCTTTCTCATACAAAAGGCCTTACAAATAGAGAAGGGAGCAGAGAAATTCCCCGAGTGGAAGCTACATCATCAGAACTGACTCAGAAGAGAAATTTGCTCTTCAAAGTTTTTTCCATGAGGTGTCAGTTGCTCTTGGGTGCAGTGCTAGCAGGCAGCGTCCCAGTGACTTTCCCACTGTGGGAACAGAACTCTTTTAAAACTGTTTTGACTGTAACCAAGGAATTAGAGAGATGGATGAAGCCAGCAGAAAGTGTGACAATCTCCTAAAGGCACACAGATGGTGAGCAGACCCTGGAAACTGATTCACTTTGAGCGATCACTTTCCTGAAGCACATTTTGGACAGTTTTCAACCTCTCTGAGGACCTGAGGAAACCTGTAACTTCTCCAAGGCAAAATGAGGGGCAGGAGGGGAGAAGGGAGGTGAAAAAAAAAAAAACAAACAAACCATGATTTTGCCTTGAAATGCACATTCACACATAGTTATTTATTTCTCTGGCCTTTGACATTGAGAGAAGCTCATCTCGGAATGATCACCCGTGGCTCAGCCCAGATGGAGGTGGGATACAAATTCCATTGCCAGTGCTAACCATGAAAAGATTTCCCTGTTTTACCAGAAACCACAATCCCCCATAGTTCCCAGACTGCTCAAGTGATGTATAGCTTGGTAATTGTCCTGAAAGATAAGGGAAAGCCTCCTCTGCGGTTGCATTTGATATGGGCCTGATGTATGGGATTGCTCAGTGCTGGCTCAGTGGAGGGTGTCTATAGAGAGTGTGGAGTATGCCTCTCTGCCGCCTTCTCACCAGGGAAACTCTGCTGGTGGCAAGCAGGATCCTGAGGGTTGCAAATTGCTTTCCCACATCTAACATCCCTTTCATAGCAGCCTTGGTCGGTTTTTGGCATGAGGAGGAGAACTGAAGAGTTGTTTATAGCTGCTCTGGAGCCTCCTCTGCAGGGCTGCCAGCCTTGTGCCAAGGGCTGAAAGGAGCTGCTGCTGAGGGCAGCTCAGAAGGGTCAGAGGGAAATGGGGCACAAGGTGGGGGGGAAAGACCTGCAAGTGCACAAGGGCGAAAAGCTTCTGGAGATGGAAACCTTCACCCACAGTGAGTGGCAGAAGCACCATTGCTTGGGTCAGTGCAAGTGACACTGGACAAACTCAAATGATTTACCATTAGAAAGACTGTTTGTGGTAAATCCTGCTAACCAGGTGGAGTCTGATACAGAGACCTTCCAGCTTGGTGCTGCATAGGGAAGATGGACAACTTCACATTTTCAGATAAACCTCTGCAACGGTTCATTTTCCACTTTCCAGAGGATTCTGTTGAGAATCTAGGGTAAGATTGTCCAAGCAACTGGGATGAGCAGCCTGTAGATGGCAAGGCCATCCTCATCCAAATTCTACCAACATCCAGGATGTCCCATTCATCTTACTTGGGCACAGCAAAAGGGTGAGATCTTATCTCAGCATCTGTGCTAAGAAAAGTCTGGCACACCGCAGTTACTTTGCATTGGAGATATGCAATCTGATGAATGTTCTTCTAATTTTGTTTTTGGTTTTTTTTGAAAGGATTTAAAAAGAAGCTGCTCACAGAGTTTGCAGACTTGCTCTTGCTAGTTTCAGTGGAGATGTACTAGGACTGCAAGGAGCATTTATGTGCAAAACAGCTCATAAAAGGAAATACACGGTGCTTTGTTCTCCCACAGGAGGGCTAGTGAATTATTCGGGTAGAACCCACATGAAGTAAGGAGTTATTGGTAGATACTCTTTTCCAGACCCTCAGCTGCTGTAATGCAGTAAGTTTCCTTCGTTCAGACTGAGAGTCCAGCCTCTAGGTCTCCAGGTCCAAATTAAGCAAGACACTGAGAGGCCTTTGGAAAAAGGAGCTTTTATTTGTGGGAATTGACAAACACTTTCGAGCACTTCCTCTCCAAGATTTAATCTCAGAGGAACTGGCAAAACAGAGAAGGCCCAGAAACAGAAGTGAATCAAGCACATGAAGGCATTTATGCTATAAGCCACAGGGTTTTCCATGGGTAGCAGTAAATATCCAAAGTCTCTCAAAGCAGAGAGTTCCAGGGTAGCTTGTGTCATTGAAAAACTGGCTTGTGCTATACAGAAATAGAAAAGGAAGCCAAGCTTGTGGATTTTCCTAGCAAGTCAGTCTGATGCACCATAAAGAATTTGGGCTCAGGTGTGAAAAGGATTAAATCATCTTCCCGCCCTCCTACCCCTCAAAATTTTTCCAATACAGTATGAAGAAAGATCAGAAGTATTGTACAGGGTTTTTTACATTCTCTCTTGTCTTGTCTGTTTGTGCACAAGGGTGAAGACTGCTTCTATTTGATGTTATTTTGAAATTATCCCTTAAAAAGAAAGAAGTTTTTTTGGTGAATTCAGTAAAGTAACACCTTGCATTTCACTTGCATGCCCGTAAACTTCTCTAGCACTTGGTGGAGGGTGAGTGAAACCAACCCTAGCTCCATAATAAGCATCAGATCAAGTTGGACAATGAATATGTTACTTTCCTGGGGATAAAAAAGTAACAACAAATAAGTATTTGGACTTCCTAAAGAGATTTAAAGCTGCTGGGAAGCATATAGCAAAGCTACACAGCTGGGAGGAGAGGGAAAGGGAGTCTCATGCTCTGTGACTTCTCTATGTTGCTATGTTAGAGTTGTGGTGCCTTACTGAAACTTTGGGGTACTTCTATGATGCAAATAACAAATTATGGTCCCCAGGAGAGTACTACTGGAGCTCTAGCTCCAGATTTGAGACTAAAGAGAGACACCAAGTGGAAGAAAGGCACAGGACCAGTTGCAAGTCAGTGGACCTCGAGGATTTAATTAATTACTTGTGGTTCCCTGCAGCTTTACATGCATAAATAGGTGATGCAGGGGCACGTGTGGGCCCCTCACTGCCTCACATTGAAATGTGCATCTGGGGGAGAGAAGGTAGGGAGCAAAGGTGGAAAAGAGCCTCCATTAAAGGCAAGATTTAAAATTAGCTTTTCATAGCAAGGATGTACTTGGATGCCCTCATGAATAAAACTGAAGGGAATTAAGTCTCTAAACAGTTTTGTGGATGTGAGCTTATATAAGAAGTGTTAGTGGTGCAGCACTGTTGGTTCCTCTCACCTTGCTTCCCCAGGTAAATCGTGCCAGTGTTGCACAGATTTCCCTGAGCAAATGTCCAGCCTGTGCCTGCCAGCTCCCGAGTGCTTTCATTTACTTTGGAAGACCCTGAACTGGTTTTTCCTTCCTTTGGTTTTCTAAAGTGTTTATGTTAAGTGGGCTGAAAGGGGTGACATCTCACTAGTCTCCGGGTCTGTCCCCACAGATGTGTGGAGCTAATACTGCATTAGCAATAGCATCTGTCCCAGCACCCCCAGTGCAGGTCTACATTGCTGGGTAATGTTCATTCCACTCAGTCCAGGGTAATGGACAATGGAAAGAATTGTCAAGAAACAGGTGAGTGTTTAAACACTTCTTCAGCCTTGTATCAGACAGAGCTGGTCCAGGTCGACACGGGTGCTAGGAGTGAATCACACATGACATCTGCCCAGATGTGTCCATGTTTGGTGCCAATTCTGGTCTTCCTTTTTGAAAGACAAGGGCAGATCCAGGCAACTTGGCATTCAAGTTAAGATCTTCAGAGAAAAGTAGTCATTTTATCAGTGCTATGTCTCCTTCTTCCTACTGTGCAGAAAATTGCAAGTACACATCCAGGAAGCCTGACCTCAGGAAGAGGGTATGCAAAATAGCTCAAGCCTTGTGGAAGGGATATCACCTTTCTTTGACATTTCATAACCTCCCAGTGCAAGGCTGGACATAAAATCCAGAATATCATGTCAACCTGTAAGTACTAGAAAAAAGTGCAAGGTTTTAAGTGGAACCTATTGTGCTCCAGCAGGCTGTCTTTAGAAACAAGACCCTGCTTGGTTCCTGGAGGAATGGTGGTTATTCTTCTTGCCTTCTGAACTGGAGGTTGTGATTCAAGGTAAGGTCCCTCCTGCAAAAAGGCACAAAGAGGTCATCTTGTGTCTCCAGGGAGAGAGGACACACTGGAAGAAGCAGAATGCTTTTTTGTAAGAGAAGGAAGAAAGATTTTGCTCTCTAGTATGGAAGCCTCAGGAGTAAGGTTAAGTTCTTCAGGTGTTCATCCATATCTACATGTGTTTAGAAGGACTGAGCCTGAATGCTACCTCTTTGGAGTTAGTTTGTGGTTGCCAAAGATGAATGCAAAAGGCACAAAGAGAATTGTAAAACTGGGTGAAGTCCTATCTCCACCAAGTTCTCTGAAGTCAAGCTATGGATGTTGTCAGCCCAGGCATGGTCAGGTACTGAACAGAGTTCAGCAGCACCAGCAAGAGCTCCTTAGTGACTGGGATGCTTTTTTTGAAAGTCATCTGGCACTTTCTGTCATATCTGCCTCAAAAGAGTATACCCATGGCAACAGTCAGGGTCTTCTCTCAATCTAGAGGTGTCTGTGACCTGCTCACGCTCTGTGAAAAACCTTTTGAGATTTGTTTCTGAGGATTTAAAAACAAGGAGAAATTCTGGAAAGCATAGGGTGGTAAATCTTGATGATTTGTTCCAGCAAATTTCCCATCCCAAAGGTCAGACAGATGTCCAGCTAATGTGGGCACACGTTCCTGTACTTGCTAATGCTCAGTGGATCACAAAAGCTCAGAGTGCAGAAGTCCCAAAGTTAGTGCCCTGGGAGACGCTTCCCTGCATGCTGCACTTCCCAGTGCCTGTTGAAACAGGAACAGTATTTTCTTGCAAAATACTAATCTGGGGGGTGCATTCATCTCTGTAATAGGCAGCTGTGAGGGACCTCTACCAGGGTCCAAAATCACCAAGCCTCAGAGGAATTTGCTTTCCAGTTACACAGTGCCTCTGGCAGAACTCTTTCCCTTTGGCCTGGCCAAGTCTTAACTCTTGCTGGAAAATTTCAATTGCCTGCATGTCTCATTTCAACCAGAGGGGGGCAACTGGTCATCAGGAAAATTAATTTCAGTTCACTAAAGCTGGCTTGTTTACTTGGAAGTCATAAAAATGATTAGTCCTGAAAAAAAATCAGACTACTTTAAAAACACACCTTTTAATAAATGTCCCCCCCGTAAGTTAGAATTGCCTCAGCAACCACTGAATTTCTATTGCTGTTCACTCCAGCTGTTATTCTTTGTATGATTAATCTGCTGGTAAATCACAACTTTTGGTGAATAAAAGAGGATTCCCCTTACAGCACTGTGAAAGGCTTCCCACCAAATCAGACTTTACAAAATCTGAAATTTTAACTCAAGCTCTGCACTCTTTGTCTCTTATACTGAGTTATTCAACAGGCACTAACTCTGAAGGGTAAGTTGATTGTATATTTAAAAAACAAAACAAAACTTAAAATTTAAACAGAAAAAAAAAATACAGCAATTCTTTGCTCTATAGTTGAAGTATTCCTGTCTCCTCAAAACAATCCTGAAAGAGCATTTTGTTCAGAGATAGAAAGGTTGTATTGATAATGACAGCACTCATCACTGTGTCACCTGAACGCCACAATGTTTGGCCCTGTCAGTCCAGAAATCTTTCCCCTTTTATAGTCACAGGAATGTGTGGTCAATTCAAAGGCTTTTTAAGGGAAAAAAATATGCAAACATTATAAATCCATGTCTCTTTCTCTGTTCTCTATCATGCCAAGGACTAATCTCTGATGTAACACGGGACAGCAACATGCGCCAGCTGAACTTCAGACCCTTTCTTCTCAGAGAATGGTGCTCACATCTCCCTGCTCCAGGATGGCTCCTACTGCTGGATATCTCCTACAGTCAACAGCTGGACTTGATGATATTGAAGATCTCTTCCAACCAGAATGATTCTGTTGTTCTACCCAGACAGGTATTGTTTTACCAACAGAGGCTGAGGGGGCTGGAGCTCCCTCCATAATTAGCAGCCACCCATAATGAGTAGCCACTTTTGTGGTGCCTGTTTTTCATCAAAAAGCAACAGGTGTCTGGGGACTTGTGCAGCTTCTTGAAGCCCTGAGCAAGGCTGCAAAGAGCCATAAGGCTGCAGTGCAGCCAGCTCTGTGCAGGGCATTAGTACCTCCTGTGCGTGAAGGAGATAGACCTTGTTTGCAGATCAGTCAGAACCTCTGTGAGGAGGCTGAAGCCCAGGAAGGACCTGCACAAGGAGACTGTAGCCCAGTGACTCGGACTTGTGCAGCCTTCTTGTGTTTCTCCACAGAATAGGCCATGACTTGATTAAGTAAAGATATTAATTCCTCCTGAAAGGAAAATATTCATTTGGCAGGAAATGGCTGTTGTGTTTGAAGTGAAGGTGGCTCAAGGCAAAACCAGATTGCCTGGCTGAATGACCTATTGGCTGGTCTCTGGCTGCCTTTGAAATGGTATTTTTGTCTTCCAGCCTGACAAGCCAGGTAATGGTGGGTTTCTTCAGCCTGCGTTTTCTTGTAAGCACTTTTGTGTAATCTTTGTCTGGGAATCCAGCGTACTGTGTGTGTTGTAAAAGATGCTGTTTCTACTCGGGCTTTTAGTTCACCATCTGCGCAAGGCCTGGCTGCAACATCTCCGTGGATCTGCTTCCCCTCCATTGCCAAGCTGCTGTTGCCAGACCTCAGAAGAGCACAATTCACTTCAGACCTCCTCGTACAATTCAGGCTCTCTGTAAGCTCTTTAAAGCCTCTCCCCTGTTCTCAGCAAGTGCAGTGGTACAGACTTAATGCTTTTCTACAGGCTCACTGATTCATATCGGAGTGGCACTGAAGCGTACCCGCTTAGACGTGCAGTCACTGATGCATATATACCTCCACACTGTCCTTGCTAATGCATTCACCTGTTCTCAAAGCCATTGACACAAATTCATTTAGGCACTGGAGCTGCTGGCACACACAAAATCCATTTGTGCCGCACCTCGTAATCACTTTTTATTTTAAAGCCATTTTCTTGAAGGAACAGCCTTTGTGCTAATCCTCAGGGGGAATATTTTGAGCTTGGCTTCCTTCCTCAAAGTAGGACACTTTCTGTAAGAGTGAGAAGCCAGCTACATGCTCGGTACCTGTAGCCTTGGATATTCTGGCAGAGCACAGAGAAGGAAAAGTGAAGGAAAGAAGAGGCAGATGCTACCTTCACCTGCCTGGCAGAGCCTTGTGTCTCTCTAGGTAAGCATTCTGGTTTATAGAGTATGTGTGTAAGCCTGACCAGATGTTTAAATTTACAGACAAAGCCTATTGCAGCAAGAGAAAGGGGAAAGAAAAAGGACTTTTCAGTATTCAGTTTGAGAGTAGGGGTGTTTTTACTGAGGGTTAACTCTGCTTGAAGAGAGATGCTGAAGCGCAACTGGTTTCCAGAGAGACACGTAGTCCCCAAGACTGGCTGTAATTGAGTTTTCAGATACTGTCCCAAGTAATTCTGATGCAAAATTTCTCCTCATCTTAGATACTAACTGATCTTGTCTTGATAGGACAAGAGGAAATGGCCTCAAGTTGCACCAGGGGAGGTTTAGGTTGGATATTAGGAGAAATTTTTTCACTGAAAGGATTGTAAAGGCCCAGACAAGGCTGCCCAGAGAAGTGGCTGAACCACCATCCCTGGACATGTTTAAAAGTTGTGTAGATGCGGCACTGAGGGACATGGTTTATCAGTGGACTTGTTAGAGTTAGGTTGGTTGGACTTGATGATCTAGAAGGTGTCTTCCAACCTAAACAATTCTATGATCCTATGACAGAACAATTGATTTGGTCAGAGAGGAGCCTGAGCAAGTCAGGTTTGTTAGTTTACAGGCCATGGGAAGCCTGATATTGCTGTGAGCAGCTGCAGAAGCAGGGGTGGTGAGACCACACCTACAAAAGCCTCTGTGCAGTGCAAGTCATTTCACTTCCACCTCACTGTCCCTGTTCTGCTTCAGCACTTGCATTTCAACCACCTCTCCCTGTCTGAGCCCATGGGTCCAGCTGCAGCTGATGGGTCTGGAGTGACCCATTGGTCGCACTGAGAGGGACACGCCATCGGTGTGGCACCTGCCATCACCTGCACCTGAAGTCCCCTCTCAAAGGCCCATTCTGCCTCACACTATTCAAGATTAAGGAAGGAGGTCTTGTTACATGACCTGCGTTAGCCCATTACGCCACCACAGGCTCATCCTGACAGTGAGGTCTGTAGAACGTAGATTTTTTCTTCAAAGTCTGGTGACATAGTGAGGAATCACAGCGAAGATGCAGAAGATGATTGAGAAGCACTTTGTAAGGACAGAGTAAGGTGGCAGTTGTACAACTATCACAGTACAAAGGTCAAAC
Source organism: Chloroceryle amazona (assembly GCA_027560015.1). Taxonomy (NCBI): domain Eukaryota; kingdom Metazoa; phylum Chordata; class Aves; order Coraciiformes; family Cerylidae; genus Chloroceryle; species Chloroceryle amazona. The sequence goes on from JANHFX010011396.1 coordinate 150,627, forward strand.
AGTTTTTTGCTGTGCACAGGGACAGGAACCGTGGTGACCTTGGCATGCCATGAGCTTGTTTGTTCCTCCTCCTCCCCGGACAGTGGAAAACACAAAAGCGAGGAAGAGATATAAGGAACGGATATAAGAAAGGAATTGTTTATGTTGATGGTGGTGAGACCCTGGCCCAGGTTGCTCTGAGAGGTGGTCAGTGGTTCATCCCTGGAACCATTCCACGTGAGGTTGGCTGGGGGTCTGAGCAACCTGCTCTGGTTGCAGCTGTCCCTGCTCCTTGCAGGGGGGTTGGACTAGGTGACCTTGAAAGGTTCTTTCCCACATAAACCATTCTATGATTCTATTCTATGATTTTAACAATGCTGCTCTTCAGAAGGGTGAGGGATTTCCTGACCTTCCCTTGTTTTAGGATTGTCTTGCCTGATTTGGTCTTAATATCTTTGAAATGAGGACTTCACAGAACCACTGAAGATGATCCCATTAAAAAGGATCACATTCTTGTTAGTTAGGTTGCCTTGTCGCAGGAGAGAAGAGGCAGGGTCCCCCTATTATGCCACACAGCAAGAACAAAGAGCCAGTGCTGTGAGCTTGCTGTCTGCTGCAAAAATCTGGGGAATCCCAGGGGAACAATGCAATGTCACCGGTCAGCAGAGCAAACAGCAGCCCCAGCACGCCCGTACCTCGCTGTCACATTGCTGTAATCGCTGAGGCAAACCAGAGCTTAATGAGGTTTGGACAGGGAACAATGCAGCAGCTCTGCTGATGTTTACAGGGTTCACTAGGGCAGCAAAATTGCCCACTGGAAAAAAAAAAAATAAAATCTTTGAGTGGGTCATCAGGCTTGCTTTCAGTTGGCAGAGAGCCACAGCATCTCGCTGCAGCACACAAGCTGTGAGCGGCCTTAAACATGATGGTGTGCCTGTATCTGCTCAATGGGCCACAAAGGGAGAGCCTCACGTGAGCTGGGTGACCAACAAACAGTCCATCCCACCCTGGAGCAGGGCCTGGACTACCTGTGGGAGTGGAGCAAGGAGAACTAGTCACAGCTGGAAGGGTTGAAGTGGTGGCCAAGCATTAACAGGTGAAAGGGGCTGAGGGGAGCTTAGCTCTGATTGGGAGTGAGAATTGTAGACTCATAGAGCGGTTTGGGCTGGAAGGGACCTTTCAACGTCACCTAGTTCAACCACCTGCAGGGAGCAGGGACAGCTGCAACCAGAGCAGGTTGCTTAGAGCCCTGGCCAACCTCACATGGAATGGTTCCAGGGATGGGGCACCACCCACCTCTCTGGGCAACCTGGACCAGGCTCTCACCACTCTCAGCATCAACAGTTTCTTCATTCTCTCCAGTCTAAATCTTCCTCTTTTAGTTTAAAACCCTCACCCCTTGTCCTGTCACAACAGGCCTTGCTGAAAGGTCTGTCCCCATCTTTCTGACAGGCCCCTTGAAGTACTGAAAGACCACAAGAAGGTCTCCCCAAAGCTTTCTCTTCTCTGGGCTGAACATCCCTAACTCTACCAGCCTGGCCTCGCCAGGCAGGTGTTATTTGTTTGGCGGAGTGATTAGAAACCTCCCGGAGCTGGCCCCGGGCAGCCCCGCCCCTGGCCACCCCAAACCCCTCGGTGAGCGTGTGCCCAGGACGGCTCCTCACGGAGGGTGAACTTTAACCACATAAATAACATTCCAGTTGGCTCCCCACTGGCAAAGCCCTTATCTGGGGGGGGCAGCACAAGCCTGTCCACAGCCTGGAGAGGCCACCATGCCCAAGGACACTGGGGATGGGGACAACTCACTGGGAGATTGCAGGGCTGGTGGTCACGGGCAGGAGCTGGACCCTCCCCACCAGCCCCCAGCACTCTGCCCCTTAACCCAAGTCCATCCCAGGCTGCCAACTGCCAGGGACCCTCGGGGACAGGGACGGGGATGTTTTTCCACTGTAGCCTCTTGCGATTCAGCAGGGACAAGGTCACACCAATGCCAGATGGCAGGAGGTGCGGGGAGGCTGGGGACAGGATGCATTGATGGCTGGTGAAGGGCCTGGCATCTCCGGGCACACGGGGAGAGCCGGGAAACAAGATCTTCCCTGCGGGAACTCATCACTGAGATTGCAGCTGAGCGTTGGAGCCCAGAGG
>JANHFX010011397.1:0-14151 GCA_027560015.1 Chloroceryle amazona
CAGGGAGGGGTGGTTGTGGTTGGAGAGGTATGTTGTAGTAAACGGCAGCAGGTGGGGGGAGGGGGGGGGGGGGAGGGGGGGGGGGGGGGGGGGGGGGGGGGGGGGGAGGACATGACACACACGACATGACAAATCAAGCTAAATTTGATTATTGAGTTACAGTTTTAACCAACTGAGTGGGCATGATGCATGGACATCTCTTCCAAGACAGGTCTCGGGCTGTTCTCATCTCCTTCAGACAAAACAGTTCAACCAAGGCTGCGAAGTGAGCCCTAACTCAACACGTTGCAAAAACCTGGTATTCCGTTTTGTGGACTCTTAACATGTATTGGGACATCTAAGAGTAAAACACACCTACTAGACAGGCTCTTAAGGACAAGGAGATGTTCCCAGAAGATAAAGTTGTTGTTTAACTACAGAATGAAGGTATGTAGAGAATTTATTTTTAGAAAATGGATGCCCCGAGGGGAAAAATATGGGTGATTGCTAACAAAGAGTCAATGGATTTCATGCTAGTTGTGATCTGCTGCGAGTTTCCTCTAGTGCTCAGAACGGGGTCTCGCACCTCCCAAGTGCAGGCAGGGTGTCTTGCTGTCCCTGTTTCTAGAACTCCCAACTTTCACCTGTTCTGCGGTGATTCAGTTCTGTTCCAGGGCGTGTTTTGTGCTGTTCTTAAAAGAGACCAGAGATGCAGCAGACAGGATTTTAGTTCTTCCTCCACTGGCGGAAATTAATTAATTGCCATGTAAGAGGGATGAAGCTCTGAACAGCCCAGGGGACCATTAATACCCCTTCCCTGAGTGGGGTGGGAGCAGGGGGTGGCAGGCCCAGAATCAGGGCTGATCAACATCTGCCAGGAGTAAGTTTGCTTTGCAGTCTGACAAGCTGCTCAAATTTGATTACAGTCTAAGTAAAATGCAACTAGAACCTCGGTAACAGAAAAAGGTGTCAGCATCACCTGGTCATTACTTGCAGAAGCTGGAGATAAATGCTCAGCAGCACTGCTGCAGTTGCCCCTACACAAAGCCTGGCGAGCCAGGCTTCCATCCAGCAGCTAACCTGATTTCAGTGGAAGTTCAAAGCAGTCGAGCTCGCTGCCAAAGTATTTTGAAAATCAGGATGTAGATACATGCCTCAGAAATACCTCGGCATAAACCAGGGCATTAGTGATGCTAAGTCCATTGCTAACATTTAAGGAAAAAAAAACATTGGGTATCTGGGGACATAAAAGAGATTTTTAAATATATCTTGATATATTCTTCTTTTATTTGCTAATTATTAACTAAAATTTAGGTCAATCCTATTTATACTTAGGCAATACCAATAAGTAGGCACTTAAATGAAGCTCCTTCATTAGAGTTCATTTCTTCCAGAGCCTCTCAACAGTCAAAGGAAAGATACAGCCTCATGGCATTAGTATCACAGAGTCACAGAATCATCTAGGTTGGACAAGACCCATGGGATCATCGTGTCCAACCTTTCACCCTATCTACAAGTTCACCGCTAGACCATATCGCCCAACACTACATCCAAGTGATTCAAAAACACATCCAGGGATGGCGACTCAACCCTCTCCCTGGGCAGCCTGTTCCAATAGCCCACCACTCTTTCCCTGAAGAATTTTTTCCTAGTGTCCAGTCTAAACCGACCTTGTTTCAGCTTGAGGCTATTGTAGTATAAGTCAGCATAGCTAAGATCGTTGTCAAATTCTGGAGGTGGCTACCACCTTCTCCAAAAACTGCCCAGGAAGCCTACAGTGATTGTGCTTATGAAGAAACCAACCCATTTTTGAGGGATAAAATCAGAAGCTGATGGCACAAAACTGCCACTTCACTTGTATGTCTGTCAGAGGAAAACTTTTTTTCTCTTTTTTAGTGTAAATGTTAAAAAAATTGCACCGTGGCCTCCAGTTGCTTGTTTTTTTCCTTACAGAGAAAGCTCTTTTTTCCCAATCACCCACTGCTCTGAGCCAATTCCTCTTTTTTTTTTTTTCCTAACAGTCTAACAAACTCTGTGCAATATTAACCATGCAGAAAGGTCAGCCAAACACTTGCAGACATCCAGGTCTCCCTCACTGCTCCTTGAGTTCAAAGCATGTCTCTGCTGTGTCTGTGTTGCTGAGCAAGCACACTTCCATGCCTGCCCCAGGTTGGCTGATCAGGATTTACCTTTCAGCCTCTTTGTGTTGGTCATTGCTGAACATTCAACTTCTGATAATATATTTCAGTATGATTTTTAATTCAGGCTGTGCTGAGATTTTCTTTGCTAGTTGTGCAGTCAGTGCATGCAATCAAATTTGACGGTGTTTTGATTGAGAAGTTCTTTTTCTACCCCAGAGAGGCTGAATCTTCTAGGATGCCTAATTTTAGGTAAATTAGCTCTATTACTTCTTTAGAGTTATTTAACAGCTTTCCCTGAAGTCACACCATATGCTGGCTTCCATGCAGCAAACCCCTTCCTCACTTTAACATCTCCTTGGAGGAGGTAGCAGCCTTCCAATCGTAGCACCTGTGCTCCTCACTGTGGTAGAACAAGTGGTCTCTATTTTAATGCCCCTTCTCTGTTCACAAGCGTATTTCCAGACATACACAAGTATACAGTCAGTTGAAAATAGCCTTGTGTAAAAAATACACATTCTCAGCATTTCATCTCAAGACACAAAAGTCCTCGCTGCCAGTTGGGAATACTGCTTAAAAAAATCACCACCTGAATTCAACTTGAATGTTTTCTCTAGTTCTTCCACTGCTGTGTAAGAATGCTACTTTATTCTGTTAAATGTAAACTGCTAAGCTGTCAAGTTTTATTTCCACTTGCTTATGAATAGCTGTTCCCAGGGGAAAGTTGTGCAACAGCATTCTAGATTTACTTTCTTCATCCCTGTCAGAACATCACAGCCTACCAGGGAAATAAGTTTGTCCTCAGTTTTCTCAGAGTAGCTGCAAAACCAGTTTTCTTGGAAAAAAAAAACAACAAATGCAGCCTTCCATACCTATTCCTTCCCTCCTCTCTTGATCGCACTAGTTAAATACCTTCACTGTACATTCAGAATTACTTTAAGGACAGCTAGTAACTAACTAAACTGCAATTAGAAACAACACTGTGTTGTCCATTCCAAACTATGCCGGCTGGTGTAATGAATTAGCGTAGTGCTGAAGAATGCTTGGGAAGATGTCAAATCCTCCTCTGTTCCAGCCCTAAGTACCAAATCATTCTCACCGCCACTTTTTTTGTAGCTGGAAAGGGTGGTAGAGAACTTGAAATGCTTTTTTTGAGTCCTGGGGACTCTAGTTGTCTCCTGTTTCAAGGGTGACAAATTCTTTTTATCCCATAAAGGACTCTGAATTGTTCTTTATTCTGTGGTGGGATTGAGTGTGAGATGGAAAATCAGAAACCTAAACTCCAACAGCATTCTCTTTACATTTTTGTAACTGTGTCTCCAAAAAATGGGCAAATCCTGAATGTCTCCTTGTAGGAAAATTTGAATTCCAAATCCTTCGACCCTTCTTACTTTGAAGGGTGATGGGGAGTAACTTCAAGGCAAGCCTAGAAATTTATATTTTATTCATGTGACAGGGATGGTGATCCCACTGTAACCTAGGAGAGGACATGTGGTGTCTGGATGTTTCCTTGTACCTGGATGGCAGGGGCTGAAAAGTCTTCCCAGTCTTGCAAACCAGGAGAACCAATAAACCCATTTCAAACCTTGAATCACAGAAGGTGATGAGGATGGGAAGAAAGGTCATCATCTTGGAATGTCATTTCATTGGAAGTGCTGTCTCTTACTTCTGAGAGGACACAAACAGCTCCCCATTATTCAAATGATGAGACAAGAGTTTGTAGATGATCTCCCTGTCTTCAGAAGTGCCTTCTGAACTGATGGAAGAAGGGATGGGCAAAGACAGAGGGGAAAAGAAGTTGCCTCTCTCCTGAGAAGAGACATAGTGAAAAAGGTGGGTGAAGAAGACTCCAGAGCTAAGGGAGAAGAGTCAGGGGTGTTAAAGAGAGTACAGAAGAGTGCTCCTTGTCAACTTCATCCATGCAGGTCAGCTCAGGAAGGAACTGAGCCATGGTTTTGGTGACTGAGGAAATAGGCCTGCCCCCCAGAGTCTGCAGAGCCCGTGTGAACAAGTGAAGGTGGGTGTCCAGGGAAATTACAGACCAAACATGGAGTTGCCTCATGAGTTTTGGCACTTCTAAGGTAGAAGATACTGGACAGACAAGCAACTGGTTCACTCACAGGGATGAAAAAGATTTCACAATTTAGATAAGGTCTGGATAGGCTGGATCTCACCTCTGAGAGGTGCATACCTATGAAAAAACCAGGTTTGTGGTCTCTGATGCAGTGTAAAAATGAGTAGAAACATAATTTCACTGCTTTTACTTCTATTTTAATTTCTATTTGTGATATATTGTTATAATTGTGAAAACAATTTCATTCGGTTTCCACGTGATGGCTGGAAAGCTTGAATCCTGTGGCTCAGTCTAGAGCTGACAGCACTCTAGGGACACATATGGTGACTTTTCATATACATTCATCCTATCTCTTCAGTTCAGGCATAGCTGAAGCATTTTCCTTCACTCTTCAAATTCCTACTATTTAAAAACCTCTGGCAAAATGCCACATCCTCTATGAAAAGAAAGATCCACAGGGGCTTAAATAAAGAAATAAAAAGCACTACTATTAAAAAATGAAAATGCAATGCAGAGTTTTATGTATATGAAAGCTGAATTTTTTATGCATTAAATTCAATCAGGGAAGGATATCCTGCAAAATTACTTTTATCATCATATCTTTCAATCACTTTCCACAGGTAAGTTGGTAAGAATTACTCCTGCTAAAATCATACAGCAGGACAAGTTAGTGCTTGCTAAATCTGTATTTCAATAAGGAGATGAATGACACCTCAGTTCAGACACTTATTTCTTGTTGGTTTCAACTCATGCCAATATTGGTCTCCTTTACCGTAAGGCAAAGACTGTCTAACCAAGAAACAGGAATAGTTTTAAAACTCTTGCAGAATGTTAATTCTTTTTTAATATTTTCTGCCTAAATGACTCTTCTGCATTTAAGGGTTATATCATTTTAAAATGAACTGAGCTGAAACTTTGTAAACCAGTCTTTTAAACTCTATTCACTGTGCTGCTGCATTATTAAATGTACAGGCAATGCTGTCTGCAAATGCATAAACATTTTTCAGGGCGACAGGCATACGATGCTCTTTATTAAACACAACTACTATATTATTCAAAATCAGTTTTGACTGAATAGCAAAAACCTTAGTATCTGCACTATATGAAGTATGTAGTACTGATAGGTGATTTATAGTCAACTGAGAAGCCATTTAGTCTTTTAGTGCTGCTTCATACTCACATAAATGTACTTGGGAGCTATTCTGAGATACTCTAGCAAGGCTTTCCTCCTGTGCTTCCAAGACTGACTCAAAATCATTGGGAAGTTGAGACTTTTATTACCAAAACAGTAAGTATGTGCAGTTTAGGGTCTACCTCTTCAAATGTGATTGAGCACTTGACCTTGATTAGGCCAAGGCATGTACACTGCAACAGTCTGGTCTTGAAAATTAGACCTTTCCAATAAAAAAAAACAAAAACAAAACCACAAAACCAACACCAAAAAAACCCAAACAAACAAAAAAAACCAACCCAACCCAAAACAAAACCCCAAAACCTATAGAATTACTGCAATGAATTTCACCTCTGAGACCTGAAAGCACAGATGCACAACCAGTAGCCAAAGCATTTTCCATTAAGCATTTCTTCACAGCTACTATCCAGAAGAAACAACACACTACATCAAAAACTGAAAGTCATCATTTCCATAGTAAGTTTTGGGTTATTTTGTTGGAGGGTTTGCCTTTTTTTTTTTTTCCCTAAACTTTTCTTGCAATTTTTGATACCTGTTTGCAGAAATAGCTTTTTGACTGTTACTCTGAAAAGTAGCAGTCAGCAGCCCATAGGTTTCTAAAAGCAACAGCTGTCTGAGTGATCTGGATCCCTGGAAAAACTGGAAGAATATCTGCAGGTTCTTGCTAGCTCCTGCATGTGGGACAGCAGCAGAGACTAGAGCATGTCTATGAAAGCTTGCAGTTATGAAATTTAAAGCTTGTCACTGGGCAGCTAAGTACCAAGAAGCTTGAGACTGTCTAACAGGTGTCCAGATACTACTAGATTAACACATGAGATCTCTGTAGTCTATCGGAGAGCTAAGAAGCCTACACAGGATACAAGTCATGTAGGGATGATGATGTGCAGACCAGAAAACATCTAAATACGGCACGTAAAGATATATAGCCTAAAGTAAACACATGTTGCTGGTAATGATGGGAGCTTGTCTGGATGCTTACCTTATAGAAAAAATACAGTGGCTAATAAAAGGATGCTTGATATAAACTATGAACAGGCTCTGGAGCTGGGTTTGTCAGGAAGACCTTAAGGGACCAGTAGTTTGTTCCTGGAGTAACTGGAGTAACTGGAGTCAGTAATACCTCAAATACCAAGAGTTATGAGACCTAGAGTCAGACCCCTGAAAAAATTACCTGGCTTGTGGCCTTCCACAATTAACAAAACTGATGGACTAAGGGTGGGATTTAGCACCTGAATGTAGTTGTCTACTTACAGGTTTGTATGTGTAAGCTGAGAAACTAATTCAGTAGCTTAAACAAAGGCATCCACTGTCACTGTAGATACTGTGGTGTGTCTTGTCAGACCTCTGGCTCCCACTTCAGAAGTTAACTGGTCTTTCCTCTTACCTGGAAATTCCACGTTAATATCCGGGGGCCCCCGGGCATCTCATTAGATGCCTATGTTTAGGTAATTGAATTGAGCCCATGGCAGTTCAAGGCCATCTAACCAATGTAATACATGAAGCCTAGAGAGTGATTCAGCTCACCCCAAGGTAAGGACCAAGGAGAGATTCACCTGCCCACTTGTCCACCTTCAGCCCATAGTATCTGGTATATCTGCACGGGAGTGCTGATATTGCACAGAGGGCTGATTTCAGCTGCCCCCATATAGCTGACATGACTTTTGGCTGGGTGCCCCACCTGTCTTCCACTTAACACTCTGAAACAACACAGGTCTCCTGTAGATGGACTTACAACCTCCTCTTTAGACCAAAACAGCAGGGGCAAATTAAGAAGCCATCTGTGCTACCACTGACCTCAGTTCTGTGAGACTGTCTATGAGATTATTCTGAATTTTCTCAAGGTCAGTGCTTAGATTTCCACCAGCCACTCTGGTTCAGCTGTACAGTGTCATATCTGCTGCAATTCAAAGAAGGATGAGCAATATAATAAGGAAGGAGGAGCTATGCAGCACTTATAATACAGGTACCTGAACGGAGGGGTAACAAAAGTGTCACAGCGTTTAAGCAACGCTGGTTAGCACATCCATGTTTTAGTTCTCTTCATCCAGCAGGTAGCTTCAGAAAATATATTTGTGGGATTCTAAGGAAAAAAGTGTTTAGTTTGTCTGCTTAATGGCTGCGAAGAAAGTCCCAAACTGAGGCAGAATGAGGTGTCAATTAGTCTTTAATATATGTATGTTTGACCTATATGTAAGAAAGTTAAGCAAATTAATTCTCTAAAATTGTCAGGCCTGAAAGAAGGTCACCTACTGTTTGGTACAAACATCTAAATTAAGCATTTTCCAAGTGTAAATCTTTGGTTTACAGTGTTCTTCTATATGTGCCCAGAACATAACCCATGCAAAAATTCAGCTTGAAAAAGTACTCTGGAGTCCTTGTAACTACAATCAAATGCATTCATTGCTGGAAGATTACTCCTTACCAGCATGGTACATGTATCCTTCATCTAAACCTAAGGTTTTTTAAATTCAGAAAATTTTCTTTGTAGTAAAAAAATCTTTCATATATACACAGTGAGACAGTCCCACCCACAGAGAGAAAAGCAGACCCCTGGCATTATGAAACATGCTTCATAGGAAACAGCAGTGAGTGAGTTTTAAATCTATTAGTTATAAAAAAAAAAATGTACTAGAGCTAGGCATCGTCAAGCAATTCCTCCTTTTGGCTGAATCAGGGAAAGAACTCTGCAGGGGAGTGGGGAAGAAATGGTATTACCAGACCTGTAGGTACCAAGGGGTAGATGCTGAGTGGCCTACACATTCTGGGTCATGTGTTCATTCGGGCAATTTGTGATCACAAAGGCTGATAGGACACTTTTTTTGCCTGAATACTTTAGCCTAGTCATAGATAGAAAGAAAAGTTAATTTTGTCATTTTTTTTTTAAATTAACTTAGTATTTAAATTCCTGTAGGCCTGACTTTCAGCTGGCAAACAGTTGTTCATTGAAAGGAAGGCATCGGTGTCCATTTCTCATTATTATTTCTATCTCCAGCTCAAACTAGTTTTTGACATAAAAAGATGAAAATTTTGAGGAAGATGATTTACTAAAGACATCCACTTACTTTTCATGCCTTTTCTTTATTGCCTCCTGAGAGTCTCCTTTCTGTATGCAGTGACTTTTCTGGATGTTCCCTTACAGTGGATGTGCTGTAAGGGCAGAACATCAACGCCTGCAGCATGCGAGACTTGTCTTAGCATGTTTGCTATTATTATTTCAGCAGGCCAGCAGCAGTTTCCAGAGGATCATAAATGAAAGCAGGAAAATGGTGATTTTTCAGAGTGTGGCAAGCATCACTGAGAAAAGCTCAGCAAAATTTCACACCCCAGGGAAAGCATGGCTTTCCCAAGGCTAAGGGCATCCTCCAGACCCAGCTCACAGCTGTCGGCACAGTCCACATGCTAAGCTCGAAGACCTCGAGGTCAGTGGATCCAGCCTCCAGAGACTGCAGCACTGCTCTTGTCTCTTAAAAATGCTGACAAGCTTGGCTTGGTGGCAAAAGCTCCTCCTGGTTTACTGTCTTCAAGCCATGCCCCTTCCACGCTCATGACCTAACTAGCAAGGCATTTCATGTTTGCCTGCACAAGGTGTTGACACAGCCCTCTGCAGCCTCCCCCAGGCTAACACAAAATGCTTTGATTTCTAACTCCTCCTTTGCAGCGATCAAAACAGATCAGGTATCTCATTTCACACCTTTCATTGCTCAGCTGCATCCTGCCGTGCTTCCCTACCTCACCTAAGTCCCAGGCAATATCACGTTTAACACAATCACTTCTCCCATCCATTCCATGAAAGGACATCACACTCCACAGCACCATCTTGCACATGCTTTTTACATTATTTTACATGCTCTGACTCATATTAAAGATCTCCATTTTTGTTCTCAATTCACTGCCCAGGCTTACTCTGGCCCGTGTTTCATTGAACACGTGTATGAGCAGTGCTGAATAGTGATGCAGAATAACCTCTCTAAGCAGATATCAGCTAAATACCTATGAGCAAGTGGCTATTCCTTAAAGAAGGGCTAGGGAGGCTCTTTACTGTGAAACATTTGCAACCTGGAAGGAGTATTTTTTGTCAGCTTCACCTACACCATGATACAATAAAGCTGCATAAAAAGAATAAAGTCTGTACTTAGTAAAGTCTCTTTAATATATTATGGAATCATAGAATCAATCATAGAATGGGGTGGGTTTGAAGGGACCTTTAAAGGTCATCTCATCCAACCCTCCTGCAGTTAAAGAGCAGGGACAGCTTCAACTAGGTAAGGCTGCTCAGAGCCCCATCAAGTCTGACCTGGAATGTCTCCAGGGATTGGGACTCCACAACCTCTCTGGGCAACCTATTCCAGTGTTCCACCAACCTCATAGGAACAACTGTCTTCCTAATGTCCAATCTAAATCTACCCCGCTCTAGTTTATAACCATTGTCCCTTGCCCTATCACCACAAGCCCTTGTAAAGAGTTACTCCCCAGCTTTCTTGCAGGCCCCCTTCAGGGACCGCAAGGTCACTATAAGGTCTCCCTGGAGCCTTCTCTTCTCCAGACTGAACAATCCCAGTTCCCTCAGCCTGTCCTCACAGGAGAGCTGCTCCAGCCCCCTCATCATCCTTGTGGCCTCCTCTGGACTCACTCCATCAGGTCCATGTCCTTCCTGTGCTGAGGGCTCCAAAGCTGGATGCAGTATCTATTCCAGGTGAGGTGTGACCAGAGCAGAGTAGAGTAGAGTGGCAGAATCCCCTCTCTCCATCTGCTGGCCACACTTCTTTTGGTGCAGCCCAGGATGCAATTGGCCTTCTGGGCTGCAAGCACACGCTGGCTGCTCATGCCCAGCTTCTCCTCCACCATCACCCCCAAGTCCTTTTCTGCAGGGCTGCTCTCTGTCACCTCCTCCCCCAGCCTGAATTGATAATGAAGATTGGAGAGACCCAGCTGCAGGGCCTTGTACTTTGTTTTGTTGAACCTCATGAGGTTCACCTGGGCCCATTCCTCCAGCTTGCCCAGATCCCTCTGGATGAGATCCAGTCCCTCTGGCATATTGACCACACCACTCAGCTTGGTGTCATCTGCAAACTTGCTGAGGGTGCACTCCATCCCAATGTCTATATAATACAGAATAGTAATATTGGTAACAGTTCTACCGTGGGTGTAGGAATAAAACTAGCCATTGTGGTAAGGGCTTATGCCTCTTCCAGAATGGTACTCATCTTCACCAACTCAGTTTTACGTTCCTTAACTGGTGGTTTGGACCCATGAGAAGGTCTCTGGATGGTAGCAAGTGCCAGCTGATCTGCAGTAACAGTTTGTATGGATATTTTTGGTACTGCAAAGTTGTTACCTCTTAAATGAAAGACCTTCCTTCCTCACATGCCACCTGCTCCCAGGACAGGTGCTCAAAATCAGTAGTCTTTCAGTACCAAAGCTACTCCAGGCACCAGGGAGGCCACACGTAAGGGTCTCTAGAGCAAATTCCTAGCCCCAAACTCTAGGGCTAGCATTGGACAGGGAGAAGGCAAGGAAGAAGATCTGCCATTGTGCATCCACAACAAAACTATCACCCTCAACACCCAGCTCTTCTGCTTCAGCAGTTCAACCTGCTTCTTTCAAACATAAGCAATGAAAATTATGTGGCTAATATCCCACCAACTCTCTCTCACATGCACCCTCTTTTTCCAGTAAACCCTCCCAAGAGGTTATGGGAGGTGAGATGAACCAAAAGCAGAAGGCAAATTTATGGAGAAGAAAAATAAAAATGAGAATAAATGCTATTTACAAACTGGGTAGAAGAGAAGGAATTCTCCTTTCTGAGACTCAAATATATAAAAAAAAATTACCAATTTTTATTCAAAATATTTTAGTTTCTGTTCCTGTTTGGAACTGGAAAATGCTTTGGTCACCTGCAGGACCACTGTTTGAGTAAAATAATCCATCATCTTCATAGGGAATGAAACAAGGATGGTCTTGCCAGAGCTACTCTGTCCTAAACTATCCTACATGTCCAACCGCACTGGTAAATAAAAGAGAGTTGTGGTGTGCTTGTGCACTCACCCCCTAATCACCCCACTGTTCAACTACTGTTCTCTGGCTCTGCTTTTGGACAACTCTCTGCAAGACAAATCTGCTACAACGGGGAGAAGCTATAACCACAGTGGACCTGAGCCAAATGGTGCTGCTTAGCTCTAGGCATGGGAATCAATCTCTTTTATTGTCATCTCTTTTCTTCAGCAACATGGAAATGGCTAAAAGTGCAATTAGCCCTTTCTATTTGGCAGATTTTTTTTTTTTAATTCAATAAAAATATTGTACCAATAACAAGCAAAACATCTCCATAACTCATCTAGCCTTCCCAACTGGTGTTTGATAAAATGTTACTCCATCAGCTCCTATTCAAAGGACGTATCTGCCCATGCTCAAAATGCTGGGCAGATTTCTGAAATACTTATAAACATCCATGTAAGTCCTTACAAAATTTTCTTTCCAGCTTTTAACCTGATGTTGTCCTTCATATTACCAGGCAAAAAAGCCTCAAGTTGTACCAGGGCAGATTTAGATTGGATATGAGGAAAAATTTCTTCACCACAAGGGTTGTTGAGCATTGGAACAGGCTGCCCAGTTAAGTGGTTGTATTACTATCTCTGGAAGTGTTTAAAAGATGTGTAGATTTGTTTCTTAGGGACATGGCTTAGTGGTGGATTTGGCAGTGTGAGGTTGATGGTTGAACTGGATCTTAAGGTTTTTTCCAACCTAAATGATCCTATCATTCCGTGACCATGCTGCCTCCTAAGGGGTAACACCACCCACACAGACCTACCACAGTTACTGCCATGATACAAACTACTTTAGACTTCTCTTCTCCCCTCCAAGACACTTTGTTTGATGCCAACCTGCACACAGCAACTCAACTTCCTAACTCCTTATTCCTCAGCATCAGAAACTCCAAAGATGAAAATGCCAGCTGCTTGTTGACATAGAGTTAGGACTGGTCCATGTGAGGTTGAGGAGATTCATAGTCCCTAGAACTGGAAGAAAAGTTGATGAAAAAGTTCTTGTCAGGACAACTGGGCAATGGCACATTAATTTGTAGTAGTAAAAATAATTGCTAGTGGGCTCAGAGGTGTAAATAAAAGCTATGGTGCTCATATGATTCACATACGTTAAGAGAAGGAAAAAAAATATAGTAGTCAGTGTATATTATGTACATGGTCTAAAAGTAAGTGAGCCCACCAGGGGAGGTGCCTTGCTGGGCTTCTTGTCTACAAACAGAGAAGGTCTGCTGGATGATGTGGTTGTTGCAGGCTGTCTTGGCCTTAGTGACCATGAAATGATAGAGTTCTCAATTCTTGGCCAAGTAAGGAGGGAGGTCAGCAAAACTATTACCATGGACTTCTGAAGGGCAGACTCCAACCTGTTTAAAACACTGGTTGAAGTCCCTTGGGGTGTGGTCCTAGAGGGCAGAGGGGTCCAAGAAGGCTGGACTTTGTTCAAGAAGGAGCTCTTAAAGGCACAGGAGCAGGCTGTTCCCCTGTGTCATAAGACAAACTGGCAGGGAAAATGTCCAGCCTGGCTGAACAGGGAGCTTTTGCTGGGACTTAGGAGAAAGAGGAGAGTCTACCACCTTGGGAAGAAAGGGCAGGCTACTCAGGAAGAGTATAGGGATTTAGTTAGGTCCTGTAGAAAGGACATTAGAGGGGCAAAAGCTCAGCTAGAACTCAACCTGGCCACTGCTGCAAGAGACAATAAAAAGTGTTTGTACAAATACAGAAACAATAAAAAGAACGAGAGGAATCTCCACCCTTTATTGGATGTGAGGGGGAACATTGTTACCAAGGATGACCAAAAGGCTGAGGTACTTAATGCCTTCTTTGCCTTAGTCTTTAATAGTCAGACCAGTTATCCTCATGTTTTTCAGTCCCCTGAGCTGGAAGATAGGGATGGAGATCAGAATAATCCCCTCACAATCCAGGAAATAGTAATGAAAGACCTGCTGAGCCAACTGGACACCCCTAAGTCTATGGGGCCAGATGGGATCCACCTGAGGGTGCTGAGGGAGCTGGAGGAAGAACTTGCCAAGCCTCTCTCCTTCATTTATCACAATCCTGGTCAACTGGGGAAGTCCTGGATGACTGGAGACTTGCCAGCGTGACACCCATCTACAAGAAGGGCAGGAAGGAGGATCTGGGGAACTACAGGCCTGCCAGCCTGACCTCGGTTCCAGGGAAGATTATGGAACAGTTCATCTTGGGGGTGTTCACAAGGCAAGTGCAGGACAACAGGGGGATCAGGCCCATCCAACACATGTTCATGAAGGGCAGGTCCTGTTTAACCAACCTGATGCCCTTCTAGGATCAGGTGACCTGCCTGGTGGATGAGGGAAGAGCAGTGGATGTTGTCTACCTGGACTTCAGTCAGGCATTTGACAGCATTTCCCACAGCATTCCCCTGTGTTAGAAACTGTCTGGATGGCCAGGCCCAGGAAGTGTTGGTGAATGGAGTTAAGTCCAGCTGGCAACCAGTCACAAACAGTGTCCCTCAGGGCTCAGTTCTGGGACCAGTCTTGTTTAAGACTGACCTGGATGAGGCGATCAAATGTGCCCTCAGTAAATTTGCAGATGACACGAAATGAAGTGTTAGTGTCGACCTGCTTGAAGGTAGGAAGGCTCTGCAGAGGGATTTGGACAGGCTGGAGCAATGGGCTGAGGTTTAACAAGGCCAAGTGCCGGGTCATGCACTTTGGTCACAACAACCCCAGGCAATGCTACAGGCTTGGGGAG
>JANHFX010011398.1:6823-33520 GCA_027560015.1 Chloroceryle amazona
TCAACCACCTCCCTGGGCAACCTGTTCCAGTGCTCCACCACTCTCCTGGTAAAGAACTTCCTCCTTATTTCTAATCTGGATCCACTCCTTTCTAATTTAAAACCATCACCTTGTCCTTTCACTCCAGGCCTTTGTAAACAGGCCCTCTCCAGGCTTTTTGTAAGCTCCCTCATCATCTGTGTTGCTTGTCCAAAGAAATGCCTCACCATCCCAGACACGGCTTAACTAAAGCAGGAAACTGGTTTTACAGCGTGGAAGGAGGAAATTAATAAAATATATTCTTGTTATTTTCAATTGTCTTTTTTTGGAACCTAATTAAAGCAGTTAGCTGAATCAGCAATTCCAACTAACTTGAAAGAAGTGAGGTGGCATATCTACGGAGTGACTTACTTCCTCTCCCTCATTTTCTCCCTTGAAGAAGGGCAATGTGTGTCTCCCTTATGATGGTCATGGACAAACACTGTCAGTGCTTAATAGACAAAGCTCAGTTCAACCCAGTGAGGGAAAAAGCACAGAAAAAGCCAACCTGAGTGTGAAGCAGGTTCACACGTTCAGTGGCTTCCAGCAGTTCATGTTCTGCCAGCTTCCTGCCCCGTTCAGTCTGGTCCAGCAAAGCTCTCAGCTCATCCAGCTCTGACTGCAGAAGATTGTTCCTCCTGTCAGAGACTGCCAGCTGCTCCTTCAGATCTTCATTCACGTGGCCTGAGTCATCCAGCTGCACCTGAAGATCCTATAATAAAATAGATGATGTTTTTTTACTGGTGCCACTCCATTTCAAGCCACTGTGCTTACACAGGAGCACCCCATACCGCAGAGCTTGCATGGGGCCCACCTAAAGAATTTCAGTGCTTCTTATTGCAGAAGGGCTTCCTCCACACAGTAAATTGAACAGCTTTTGTGGTATGTGGTGCAATGGAGAAAAAAAACCCGTGTGTTCAAATCTGTGAGAGCTCACAGTTCTGCCCAAGGCAGAACGAGCTGCTTAGGTGTGGGAAAGGCGATGACTTAAAAGTTATCTTAGCAAAACACTTTTTCTTTTTTCTTTTTTTAAGCTATTGTCAATGTTGAAGCAAACAACAAATCTGAATATACACATGCTCCCTGTACTGAAGCCAACTGACTTACTTTTCATTTTTGAAGGACTTGCAAGCTCACAATAAAATCATAGATTTTCAGTGCCTCATACTGTAGCATTCTGCCCCTGCAGGAGGCTGTAGCCAGCAAGGGGTTTATGACTGGATCTCATCCAGCTTGATTGTAAGTCTTGGAAGAAATCCATATTTCAGTATTCTCTTACACCAGACATGATCACTAACGGCTTCCCCTGCATATCCTCGGAAGCAGCTTCTCAATTCCCATCACCACTGTTGTTTTGATCTGTGCTAATGAAAACTGGCCTGAACCTACCACTGGGTGCTTGGGACTGGCAGCTCTTGGAGTACCTTTATTTGTGTCTGCAAGCCACGTGCTGACTTTGTGGCTTCTGCAGCATGCCTGTTAGCATGGCTAAGCTGGATTTCCATCTCATTGAGGTCCCCTTCCATCTTCTTCTTGAGACGGATGGCCTCATTTCTGCTCCGGGCTTCAGAATCCAGAGTGGACTGCAGAGAATCTATGGCGCGTTGCTGATTTCTCCTGAAAAGGATGTGAAGGGTGAATGGAGTCATTTTCCTCTCTGCACAGGAACACAGAACTACATGCAATGGTACTTCATTTTCTGGAAGTGTCTCATTTCTGAATGACATGCATATTGTGGGTTTCTAGTGCCTCACTGCCATCTAACTGGCTGGTGCGCTTCCCACCCTCAGCTGACTCCTGATCTGTAAGCACCTATAGCATCCTTCTCCCACACTTCTTTGGCAATATTGGAGCAAGGAGTTTTCTCAGATCTCTTGTAAGCTCAAG
This sequence comes from Chloroceryle amazona, assembly GCA_027560015.1. NCBI lineage: Eukaryota > Metazoa > Chordata > Aves > Coraciiformes > Cerylidae > Chloroceryle > Chloroceryle amazona. Next base: position 8,729 of record JANHFX010011398.1, read on the forward strand.
CAAGTACATGTTTGAACCTAACAAGAAGCCCTTCAAGCTCAGCAGTCACTTACCAAGATATTTACTAAAACATTCACTGGGATGTTTTACATCTCAGGCTTTTTATGAAGGCATTACTGGAGGGGATTAATCAAACTGAAGGTACGGTCTAAGCTATTTACTCCAGGTGCTCTTTATAGTAAATGGCATGAGTAAGCTACAATTTATTGTATCTTATAGTAGATGTTGAAACACTTTTCTCACACTTAATTATGAAGGGAATAATTCAGGACTAGAAATCTGTGTTACAGACATCTAAAGTTAGAAGAGATTAAAGCCCACCCTTGACCCCCTGTGAAAAGCAGCTTAATGTCAATTTAAAGATCACAAAACAGATACAGACAGGTGCTTAATTTTCTTGGCTCTAACAGTCAAGTCCTATGATGAATGTTTTGCTCTTTTACAACCAGAAGGTAACTCAAAGCAGAGAGTATGACTCACACAGGGAAATATTTATCTCACTGCTGGCCAAGTTTTGCTGTAAGTGTAGGTGTCTGGGAAATCACCAAGTCAACAAGGAAAACCTTGAGGGCTCTATTGCTTCATCAAGACACTGCACTGTGCCCTAGACTCCCAGGGAACAACACAGCATGTCCATTGAACAAGTTGGCAGCAAAACACTCATAAAGCTGAGGCATAAAGCATTGATTAGGATGGCTTATCCTGAGGTCTCTAACCAGACATCTGCAGGACATCAGAAGGTAGTATCTGAAAGGGCCAAAACATTATTTGTTTTTGAATCAATTAACATATTAATCCTTGTACCTACACTGGCCAAAGCAGGCCTTGGACTTCACCTTCCTTACCTTTTATCCTAGCAACAATGATGTGGGTCTTGGGTTGATAGCATTGCAACACCGACTAATTCAAAGTCAGAGATTTCTGAAGGATTGCTACACATTGCTGAAAATTTGACCCAGTGTAGCATCATTTTAAGTATGTAACTCTTCAGACTAGTGTTAATGCAGGGGGGGGGAGGAGAGACAACAGACATCATCCTTTTGTCGTCTAATTGCTTTCCATTTTTTCCATTTATCCCTTTTACCTGCAAGCTTCTCTCCTTTTATGTTCATATTTTTTGTACCTCCGCAATTCTCACTGCTTACCCAAATGATGTACACATAACAGCAAGCTCCTCACATCCTCCCACAATCAGTGTAGCTGTAATTGCATAAATTAAGTGAACGTAGGAGGAAAGATTGCCTACAGATACCATAGCTTTGAGCACCACCGTGGTACTGCTGATTTCGCCTGCAGTTTCCCTTGGGAGGCAGTCATCCTAGAGGATTAGAAGACAGCTTTCCAGACCTACTTGTCTCCATGCTGTAAGCATATAAACTTAAACATACAGTGACCCTTGGTCTACTGCCTCTTTGGTTGTGCCAGTCAACTGTGTTACAGCTCCTATGTGATATGTGTAATGGGCTCATGTGTACACTCAGAGGCTGAACTGACAGGTATATTTGAACTAAGAGATGGTAATATGGTAGGACTACCTGCTGGCAAATTATCAGAGCTGTTTTGGTTTCTGGTGCAGACAGTATCTGCTTGTGCTGTCGTAACTACCTGTGGTGCATTTGACTGGCTTGGGTCTTGAAAGTATTTCTGGTCTTATGAGATTTTCTCATTTAAAAAAACATGCTTCTACCTGTACTGTACCTTATATTTTCCATTTCTTCCTCCTTTTCTGCCAGTTTCCTTTCAAAGTCTGCCTTAAGTTGAGAAAGTTCAAGCTGAAAACGAAGGGTCTTACTTTCTTCATGCTCCAAAGCTCCCTGAAATAGAAAGCACCAAGACCAGGAGTTGTTATTGTTTTTTAAAATCACAAACTGCTGCACAAAGATGATCCCTTCACACTTTTCGTCCCATACCCAGTAGCACTGTTTCCTCTCTACTTCTCTCTCTAGACAAGGACATGGACAGCTTACATGGCAAAACAATGCATTTATTTGCCTTCTGATGCAACTTGGCATTTGGAAAACTGGGCAGCAAGCTCTTCAGAGGATGAATTGTCAAACAGTCCACAGCTCACACACAAAAAATGCCTTAGGCCCTGCCTGCATGGTTTTGATATCAACAGATGTTCCCCACTCCACACCCGTGATACAGACACCCTCTGAAAATTCACAGGCTTGTAAGGGATAGGCAACACCAAAGTTGTTGAGAGGGTGAAGGGGGTCACACATCTGCCGCCTCACAAAGTTGTCTCTAAATCATGAAGTGTTGAAAGCCCCCCAGTTCTACAATCTTACTAGGCAATATGACTCCAAGGAAGAAAAAAAACAGACATTGTGTATATATGACAAAACACAAAAATATTGTCTGCTCCTTCCAATTACCATGAAGACAAGTCTATGAAACATGGGAGATTTAATCCTATTGTCTATATTCTTGCATTTTGCTCACATGCGGAAGTCAAGAAGTGAGCTGGACAGGAGTGACATAACAGAGCCTCTGACTTCCAGGTCTTGCATAAACAAAGATCAATGGCATTCTGTCTCTCTTCTGCTTGCATCAAGCAGGGAAGGAAAGCACAGAACTGAACATCATTTATTCTGGAAGTGCTCTCTGAAGGATAGAATTGCACAGGCATAGCTATGCTTCCCTCAAGAGGTGATGGAAACAGAATGGAGGTTCTGAGGACAAAGCTGTACAAAATCCTTGCTAATCTCTGGCCATCATGCAGCAGCCACAGGTCAGTTGAATGCACACTTCACGCCAAAGAGCCAAAATGTATTAATGGGAACAGCACACAAAAGTACTCTGTCACCAGTGGTGACTGCCAGAGACTCAAATTCACAAGGAAGGGGGAAGAAAACCTGCAATAATTCCCCCCCCCTTACAGTAAGATACATCACCACTTTACTTTTGTTAGTTCATAAAAACACTGAGCTTTAGGAAGCCATTTCACACAGCCTAGGAAAGTAAAGTGTGCCTCTTAAATCCCTCAAGAACGGATGTATTCTTTCTAGCAAGAGAAGTTTATGGGCAGAGCATAAGAACACTCTCCACATCTCAGAGCTGTGGAAGAAAGGCATGCTCTTTCCCCTGCTCTGATCACGACACCTGTTTGTTTGGCTGTGAAATCCCTGCAAAGTATAAAGCATCCTGTAACAGACAAAAAGAAGTTGCACAGCATTTAAGGTATTAATGAATCCCTGCTACTGGGTAGTGTTTGTTTTAGCAGATAATATTGAGAGTACGATTCAAAAGAAATTCAGGCTTCCCTAAAAATCCTTTGCTATGTGCTGTACGGCTCCTAGCTTGCAATGCCCACAACCCTTTTTAGATCTGCAGTGCACTTTCCAAACTTGTAAAATAACGGACAACCGAGCCCTTTCAGTGAATAACAAAGGTTTCCAGTTGTCTTGATCTGCCATGCTGCTTTGTTTCTGGAAACTGGGATGAGGCATCCCTCTTGGGTACGTGCATATTTGTCACTGTAGAAATTAACATGTAATAGCATTACTAAATAATGATAATAAATAGCATTTCCAAACTCCTATTGGGAGTCAAAGATTTTCTAAATGGCCTATTTTCGTTTGGTTTCTAAGATTGCTACCATTTTTTTGAACAGGCTGCAGTATCCAACAAAATTATCTGAGACCTTATAAAATTTAAAGTCATCAGGAGGTTTGGTTTGTTATTCTCAAAACCAGGAAATGGTGAATTTGCAGTTGGAAAGTAGAGACTAGAAATGTCTGATAAAATAGTATGAGACAATAATTCTCAGCAGTTCCTGTTTCCTGAAAGATTGAAATATTCTATGCCAAAGTTAGCAAGGACTGGATTTTCAGGAGGCAGGCAGAAGATTTCTGAGCTTTCTGAAAGGGAAAGAAAAATCCCAGCAGTAAAACAAGCAAACCCACAAGGCACCTCCTTTGAAGAGGCCTCCAGTTATGATCTTAGAGCTGACATCTCCAGAAGTCACCAGTCGTTCTTGAAAACACTGGCTAGCAAGGCTGGAAGAGCTGGGTGCAGAAAGGTTGTGCTCGCTAACAATCAACACATTATCTGTGCTGCTGAGGGATGAAAACGGAAGGGAAATTGTAATAGAGACACCCTTTCCTCTTCCTTTGAGCTTCCTGTCCTTACCTCTGCTTCTTCCAGAGCCAGCTGAACTTCGGACTTCTCTTGTTCAATCTGTTTCTTGGTTTTTTCTATTTCATGCAGGCTTTTGTTTCCTTCACTAATCTGGTTGGTCAGATCAGAAATCTCCTCTGAAAAAAAAAAAAAAAAAAAGGATGGATTTAGTGATCAGAGTGTCCCAAACACACTGCAACTCACGGAGTGTGAATACAAGCTCCATGCCTCACACTACTACCTCCAGGGCTTGTCTGTACAAAAGCACTGGCCTACTTTCAATTACAGCAACTTTTTTTTAACCCGAACAACTTGAAAGCAGACTTTCTTGTGAATGGTTTTTGAAGCAGTTATAGTGGTTTAGCTTTTATCTCTGATCTGCAGGCTAGCAATGATGTGCTCTGCTTTGGGAACTGTCTAGGTTTCCTGTGTTGCAGCTCTATTACTTTTCTTCTTCCTCCCCTGAGACTGGCACCTCTGCCAGTCAGCTTCATTGACAGGTGAGCACAGGGAAGCCTGTTTTCCTCTGGTCACACCGATTTCTATGGTCAAAACCTTCATTGACAGCACCAGTCAGTCAGTGTCTCTACACTGGAAAGCTAGCCTCAATGATGAGAGAAACACCTTTCCTGACAGCTTCTACAGGGTATGTGCATCCATCCAGCTGTCCACTGGTGTGGCTCTTGCACTGGATGTGGGCCCTACATGAAGCCTACCTTGAAGGTTCTTGTTTTCCCTTTTCAGTGTCTCCAGATGGTCTAGAGTCTCCTCATAGGCATTCTTCAACTTGAAGAGCTCAGTACTGAGGCCACGAGCCTCCTTCTGGGAAGCCTCCAGCTCAGCTTGTGACTCTTCATACTTCTGCTTCCAGTCATTGATGATCTTGTCAAACCCACGCTGTTTCTTATCCAGGGAAGCAGCTGCAGAGTTGGCTTTCTCCAGGTCAATCATCATGTCTTCCAGCTCATTCTGCAGCCTGTGCTTTGTCTTTTCCAGAGAAGAACACTTGGCATTGGCTGCCTCAATTGCTTCCTCAGCTTCTTGTAGGCGAGCGGCAAGCTTCTTCCTACCAGGTGGGAAGACATGGTGAAATTACTGAATGCCACCACTGCCATGTTATCCAGAAAAACTGACACTGAAGTATCTCAATAAATCAGCTTTGAATGGGAAAACTGGGGGACAAGGGGAAGGGAGGGGGAAATCAAGCCTCTAGAGAGAAAGGACTATGATAGGCAAAAAAGCAGTTTAAATTATGAATGCCAATGCAGGGCAGATAATTTTGTCCATGTGTTTGAATATTTGAAATGGAACTTCTGAACTCTCAAGCAGCAGTTTGCTACTTGCTAGATGTAACCAGTATGAGTTTGTTGTAAGCTTTGATCAGACCTAGTCTAAATAAAAGCGTTGTAATCCTCTAATTAGTAGATATGAGACAGAACCTCCAATTAGGAGGTTGATCATGCCTTGATCTTTTGTTCACAGACTATTTAGATTGGAAAAAGAGAGGGATGGAAGTCCCAGCCAGAAATAGTCCTGGAAAGAAAGAAGGACCCAGAAAGAATGTGAGGATGGTAGATGAAAAAAATATACTGGAAGTGGGGGAGGATCCTGCAGATCAGAGTTTCTCGGAGGCAGATGCTAAAGATGGTCAGAGACTTTGCTCAATAACACCCAAGACTGATAACTGGGAGCGGCTGCATAGCATGAGCCAACGTGACTTTCTGCCCTACTTTCCCAGGGCAATCATCATCTCCCTGCTGGGAAGTGAAGTCAAGATCAAGGGAACATTACAGGTGTCTGGGGCAAGGAGTGTGCAAGTGAGTGTGCAAGATAACCAAGTAGGGTGCTCTAATCTTGTTAGTTCTTAAATAAACCCCAGTATCCACATCCACTACCCCATAGACAAAGACTCAACAGAACCACTGACCTACTCAAGCAATGAAAAGAACAGAACAACAGCCACAAATTACAGCAGTGAGCCAGAGGGATTTTTCCAACCAGGTTGCCCTATTTCCTTAGTGCTATAACAAGCCCCAGGGAGCACAATGAGGCCAACCATGGGCATTATGAAACCCATGTAACCCGCTTACTTGGCATCTTCCAGCTCCTCAGTTCTCTGAATGGCATCAGTCTCATACTTTGTTCTCCATTGTGCCACTTCTGCATTTCCTTTGGAGAGAGCCCTCTGCAGCTCTGCCTTGGCTTCTTGCTCCTCCTCATACTGCTCCCGCAAGAGATCACAGTCGTGCCTGGCCGCTTGCAGGGCGTGAGCCAGGGCATTTTTGGACTGCAGGGATAGAAACCATTGTGAGGTTACCTACAGCAAAACCCAAATAAACAGCCCCTAGAAATTTAAATGGAAACTTAAGCCTTATTTTCTTTTTGCCTCTGACCTTGACAGTCCAGATCAGGAGAGGCAAGAAGTGTTTGAAGTGATCCCTAACTGGTGACATGCTGAGAAGGCTGTCAAGACTGAAGAGAATGTGACACCTTTGGAGAAGCATCCAGACTTCTAAGATGCAAGATCTGAGATTTTGGCTATCCCACCAGGTAAGTTTTATGTAACAATTATGGATGACGCTTATTTTCTCACACTCTTCTCCTGTGACTTGCCTCAGGGGTAGGAACTTAGTATAATTTCTAGGAAGCATTCTCACTCCTTTGTCTCATTTTAGCTTTTATCCAGGGTAAAAATGAACATGAGCAGTTTTCCCCATTTCATGTCAATGAATGGAACAGGAACACAATCAAAGCAATACCTTGGTTTCCTCTTCTAGCTGTCTCCTAAGTTCTTCAATCTGTTGTGTAAATGATGTTTTCCCCCGGGACAGCTGACTTATCAGTGACTCCTTCTCCTCAAGTTGCCTTATAAATTCACCTGTCACAGGATTTAACAAAAAGAAAAGTAAGATGATGAAATGACAAAGTCCTAGCCAAAAGTCAAAGTCCCACCTGTCCATTTCTGATGAAGAACAGAACAGTGATTGTGCCTGATCTTTTGTGAACCTGCTTCCAAAGTTATAACCATCAGACACTGTACCAAGATAGTTTTCCTTATGTCTTTTTTTTTGGTTGATTTGTTTGTGGGGTTTGTGGTTTGGGCTTTTTGGTTTTTTTGTTTTTTTTTTTTTTTGTGCTGCCAATACCTTGATTCATTAATTTTAGTTCAGTTCATGGATCAGACTAGACTGATGCTTACTTTCACATGCATTTGTAGCTGGTTTTGTTCATATTTTTCTTCACTACTTTACATTGCTTTTTCACTGAGAACCTCACAATGACCAGTGTACAGAGGAGAGGACTACATAAGGAAAACTTCATTTATCCCAAGAAGGGCTTCATTGCAGAGTGGAAACTCCAGCCTTATAGAAGAACATAAAACTAACAAAAAAACACAAAGGAAATTAAAAACATGTATTTGAAAACACACAGAACAGTGGTATCTGATGAGGATGCAGAGATTAAATGGTACGCCTTTGGCTAAAAAGATAGCAAGCCCTTAGAGGACATGCAGTATTTTTGGTCAGATGAGAGCATCTCTAGAATGCAATGCCCAAGGTCATGCTGAGGAAGGCAGTATTCACATATGCAGCAGCAGCATGCTGCATATGAGGTGCTGAGACACACCTGGTAAGTTACTGGGAAACAGTCTATCTGGGCTGAACATACACGTACCATTCTCACTCTGGAGTTTGGTCTTCTGGGTAGTGAGGTCATTCATGAGGCGTGTCATTTCCTCCAGTTTTGTTTTTGTCTCATTCAGATGGTCTTCATAAGTACGACAAAGTTTCTCTGCATTTGCCTAAGGGAAATCAGGAGAAAAGACAAAAATGTAGGGTCCAGACAGCCATTTGGAAGCTGCACCTTTCCAAAAATATCCATGTATCCTTCCTGGTTGTTTTTGTTGGTGTTTTTTGTGTTGTTGTTGTTTGGGGCTTTTTGTTTGTTTGTTTTGTTTTTTGGGGTTTTTTTTGTCTTTCAAATGAATGGCAAAAAACCCCAACCCATAGCAGTAGAGCAGGGAATAGTACCCCTGTGTCTACAGTCCAAGGCCAGGGAACTCCCCATCAGACCACCTTCCACATTTGTTTTCCCCAAACTGCATTCTGAATGGAAGCACCAGTGTAAAAAGACTCTGAAAGGACTTCAAAAGCAAATCTAATGCCTATGAAGTTCAGGCATAACCTCCTCCTAATTGCTAGATGGGAAAATCATGGCCAATGAAGATTGCTCTACTGATTCTACTTTAATTATCATTTGTCATAAACTGAATTTGATATCAGCTTTCTAACTCTCAGAATATTGAAGTTTCTTTTCTTCACTTGCACTGGAAGAACTCTTTAGAATGCTCTGAAAGCTACCAAGACTATCTACTCAGGAATTCAGCCATAGGACGTAAAAATACACATGGTGGTCATTGCAAGCCTTTTGTTTGCACTCCTTGCTAATGTGGGTCAAAACTGTGAACTGAGGGCAGGATCTGAGAGGACTCAGTTTAGGATGGGAGATAACCTGCTTTGAATGGCATCACCCAGTCATCACCAGTCTAGGGAAACATAATTTAAGTGGCAGAGTTTTGTGTTCTGAGATACATGGATTAACATTATTCCTGGAACTGGGGACGCACTATGTGTTTTGACAGGCCATATTAATTTCTGTCTCATCTCCAGGTAAGAAGGGTTAAAACACTAGCTGAGAAAAGGGGAACACTGCACATAAGCGCCCTCAGATTGCAAGACACCACCTTGTAAAACACTCCATCTCAGCCAGGTACCCCGGGAAACCTTCAGACCAGCCTTAGCTACACATGACCTTTGGGGGGTTTGGGAAGCTGTGGGTCTCTTACTTTTCCCTTGACCATCTGCTCCATGTTGGATGACAGATCATCCACTTCCATCTTCAGCTCGCTCTTCTCCTTTTCCAGTTTCTGCTTCACCCGCTGCAGGTTGTCCAGTTGCTCCCCCATCTCAGCCACACTGTCTGCATGCTTCTTCCTCAGGGTGGCAGCTGTGGCTTCATAGTGCAGCGTGGCCTCCTCAAGGTCCCGCCGCAGCTTCAAGAACTCTGCCTCGCGTTTCTTGTTCATCTCCAGCTGGGCAGCTGTGGCTCCCCCAGCCTCCTCAAGTCGCTCACTTAATTCCTCTAGCTCTCTGGCCAAATCTGATCTCTGCTTTTCTACCTTGGCTCGAGCAGCTCTTTCTGCTTCCAACTCCTCTTCTAGTTCTTCTATACGAGCCTGCCAAAGAGACATAAGCACCATTGGGTCACTTTTGTGATGATTCCCATCAGAAGACCATGAAGCAGCTTACAAATGTTTAAACCTTCTGCCAGCCCACACTTTACAACATGGGTGGAAGCACAGCAGTTAAAAGATTTGCCTATTTGTGCCAGTAAATCAGATCTTGAGCTAGAGTAAGGATGATGGGTCACATCTTTCTCACAGTAGATTGCTCTACAGGCTCTAGCTCAAGACATTTAGGTCAACTGCATTGACCTCATACTCATGTACTTGATAATCAGCTGAAGTACATGAGAAGCTACTTGATAATAAAAGTAGCAGCAACAAATTGTCATCACAGGGGACTCTTCTTTATTTACAAAAGCCCAGAGCTGATATTTTTGGGTCAAGACGTTTTTATTTTGGACTGTGCTGACTTTCTTTGGCCTTTTCATATCCGTTGAAAATGTGCTGTGCATTTGAAACCTTCCCCTAAATTTCAAATCTATGCTTTTCACTGCTGAATTCCCCTCCAGCATCCACCTTCAGCTCCATGGTTTGGAAAAATATTATTTGCTCAAAACAAAACACCAGAGTCTTTCTGCCATGACTGAAACCACCAGCATTCTGTGGTCATATGTCCTGCTGTTGGGTAGAAACCGTTATAGAGCAAGCATTTTGAGGGGAAAAAGGATCATTCTGGGAAGCAACTGGGTTGCACCACTTCAGGTTTCAATGCCAAGCCTGCAGCTAGCCATGAAAAGCTTCTGCAAAGCCCTTCAGTGAAGCAAAAAGAGAAACTTATCTTAAGATATATGAGAAAGCAGAAAGCTGACCTGAAGCTCCTTGATCTTCTTCTGCAGCTGCATCACTATAGCTTGTTCATCTTCTATCTTGGAATTCAGCTGGCTCATTTCAAATTCTTTCCTGCCCCAGAAAGGAAAATCCTACTGTGACAATTTTTCCCTGTAGCTTTAAGTTGGGCTTTTACAGTTTTAAAAGAGTCGTTCAATGAAAGTTCTAATGTATCTAAAAATGAAAGCAATCCTCATGTATGGCGATTTGCATGAAAACACATCTTCCTCTGAGCAGCAGTTTCCAAGTCAAGACTCTGCATGCATTTGTGCAATTATATTTCTGGTTCTTTGTGTCATACAAAAGCAACTTTATTTTCAGACTCAGGGGAAATACACATTCAAAAGAGTCAGGTTGTTCAACAATGCTGTCATAGCTAGTTAGGATGAACAACTTTTTACATGCTTCCTTCAGCTTTCTCCTCTAAGCAATATGAAACATAAATCTTTTTTTCTTCTTTTTTTTTCAGTGCCATTAAGTGTAATGAATTTTAATGTTTCAGGCATACCATGCACAATTAGGAAGCATTTTCTGTCCCTCCTTGGCTATGCACTCTCTCCTCATGGAATTTCCTTTTAGCTACCACCAGAGCAGGATGACACACCTGAAAGCTCTGAAATGACAGCTCTAACTGTGCTGCTTTAATATGTAAAACAGAACGGTCTCTTACTTTTTAAGCTTTTCTTCCATCTGCAGCTTATCGTTCTCCAAGTCCATGACACTCTCTTGCGTCAGCTTCAAATCCCCTTCCAGTTTGCGTTTTGCCCTTTCTAGATCCATCCTCACTTTCTTCTCTTGTTCAAGCGAGCCCTCAAGCTTTGGGAACAAAGTCACTTATTAAACATATTAAATGCTGATGGTTTACAACAGTCAGATGTATGCTGAGCCCAGTTTTGTGCTGAGCTCTAGCAAGCTGCAAAGCAGAAGTACTTAAGTATAAGCATCCTTTTTTCTATTGTTTTTATTTTGTTTTGTTTTCTAGCAGCCAGTAGGCATATGGGCTAAAGAAATATGACATAAGAGTTATTCTACATTTAACCTTTATGCAAGCAATACAATTCTCTCAGTAGCAAAGTTCTCTTTGACTTCATGGCATTTACACTGCAAATACAAACTGAGTGGATTTTCCCTCATTATTGCACTCCTTTCAAAGGGTGAACTGCACAGACTTTAGGGTTTTTTTATAGTGTTCTTGTAATTATACCTTTAACAGACAGTACAAGGATGATATTTCTAAATCCTTGATCATTTCTAAAAGGACACATTTTGAAACTTTGCAACATTTCAGACTCATGAAAACTGTAAGTGGTGGACAAACAAGCCTACAGTAACATGAAGGCAAAGCCAACTTACATCGTCCACTTGCTGTTCTAGTTTCACTTTAGCTTTACTCAGTGTGTTGACCTTGTCCTCCTCTGCTTGTAGGTCATCCAGAACTTGCTGATGAGCTTCCTGTAAAGACTTCTTCTCCTTAGTAAGTTTGCTGATATTCTCATCAAGAGTTGCCATTTCTTCTGTCAGATTTTTGACCTATGTGAGAAAGGAAGATGTATTTGTAAGACGTGGAAGCAAGGGATTATGATAACCTGGCTCAAATGACTGTCTATACTGAACTTGGAAGAAGGAAGACCATGGAAAGAATGATATCTCTCTGCTCCTAGTCCCTTACAGCTTTTTGAGTGAAATTGCCTTCAAGGGCACCAATATGCACTAGTTCTTGTTGTGGGTTTAGTACATTATTTCAAATGTACTAAATTCTTTTCCATGTCACTCTCATTGTGGTAGATTCCAGCTTCTGATTCCCTCTGGAAGAAGAAGGAAATGAGCTTTGCATTTACAGGCTTCAAGAGGAAGAGCTGGAAGAACTCATGGTGACAGCAGAAAATTGTTTACTTTAAAGTGCCCAAACTAGACATAATTCTTTAGCTGAACTGCACCAAAATTAAATTCAGAAAAGCGAAACTTATGCTTAGAGTTAACACTTTTTCCCCCATGAGGTCAAATACCATTGTATATATCGATCTGTCAGTGTTGCTTTTGTAACAGATGGTGTAAAAACACCAGAAGACCGGTATCTCTTGTCATAAAGGTAATCCACACCCCGCCTCTTTTGAATACATGACAAAGTTCTAAAGGTACCTTGTTTTCAGTAGCATGCTTCTCTTTCTCTACTTTTGCAAGTGTTATTTCAAGATCATCAATATCCTTCTTGAGTTCAGAGCACTCATCTTCTAATTTTCTCTTTTTGGAAGTCAGCTCAGAATTCATCTCTTCCTCATCCTCAACCCTCTCTGTCAGTTCTTTGACTTTGGCCTCCAGCTGAATCTTGGATTTAATCAACAAGTCACATCGTTCCTCGGCATCTGCCAGAGTGTCTTGCTCCTGGTGTGGCACAAGGAAGAGAAGAGCAATGACTGCCTGGCCTGTTTTCTTCTCTGCCTGTCCCCTGTGGTGTAAGTGGTCAGAGAGACTGAGCCAGTGCTACAGAGCAGCACAAGGAAAATTTCCTACTCTGATTTCAGAAGACAAAAGGGACAAATGACGAACAGAGCAAGATGAGACAGTGGTGAACATGGCTAGTCACATATAAGACTACTTCCATATCTAACTGCCATGGATGCTGCCTTGGACTGAACCTGTTAAAACTGCATTGCTAGCCCACCTGGTTATAGGCTAGAACATGATAATTTCTACCTGCTCTAATTTTTGGCAAGACTCTTGACAAGACAGCTTATTTTAATTGAATCGCGCTAACACTCTGGTCTGCAAGTCTTTGAGTTTCAAAGAAGACCTAATAGACATATGAATATATGTGTCTACTCACAGCTTGGAGCTGGAGAAGCAAATCATTTTTTTCCTGAACTAAAGAGACTTGCTTTTCTTCAAGTTCCTTTCTTCTAGCTTCAGATTTTTCCAGAGCCTCCTTCAGTTTCAAGAACTCTTCCTTCATATTGGCCATCTCCTTTTCGGTTTCTGCAGACTTCAGAAGAGGTTTGATCTTAAAGAAAAGCTTCATCCAGGGCCAGTTCTTCACAGCCATAAAAGCACGTATGTTCCACTGAATTACAAGAAGGGCGTCCCTGGTTTAAGAAGAAAACAAATAAAATTCCCTAAAACTTAGCCTGAATTGACAAAGTGAAGTTTTGGCTTTTTTTCTTTCTCAGTCATTTTAAGGCTTTGCTCTCCTTAACATTAGGAACATGTAGAACGTTCCAAGATATACCTCCATATCTTTTGATTTTCAGGGACACGGAAAATTTCCAAATCTGATCTTCACCAGAGGTGCAGGCAACTAATACACAGCTGCTATCATTTTTAGTATACATCCAGTGTAAACCTATAATTTAGGGTTAGCTACAACCTTAGGGACTGTAATAATGGTTCTGTTCAACATATAGCTAAATGGTAATGACTATTATATGTTCATTTTTAAAGGGGTGCCATCATACCTTCGCTCCACTATCTTCTGAAATTCAATCCGCATCAGTCTGCCACGTGCTCTTGCCTGGATCATCGTTAAGATTTTTGCCAGTCTCTCATCCCTCATTTCTTCTAGATGGCCCAAGAGGCCGGCCTTGAAGAACACCTGATAGATGCACAGATGTCATTTCACCATAATGAATGATTTTATTCCAGAGTTACAGAGACCTTATAGAAATTGTTCAGAAAAAACAGTATTTTTATTGACACACTGTAAAATAAGAGTACAGAGAGTACGATGGAAAAAAGCTTTATGGGAGCTTGAGCCAGAGAAATAAGATTCCTCTAGAACAGCTTAAAAATTAGTATCACTTTGCTGCTCTATTACTGGTTCCTTGTATTACTAACTCTTCATTAACTGGCACCACCAGAAATTGCATCATGTACTATTTTGAAAATTAGATATCAAGCACTTTTCTCTTTACATGAGCAGTGATGGTGTTTTCTGGTTACCTTGGTGTGTCCAAAACGATACTGGTTATGGTCAACATCTAAAGATGCCAGCAGTTTTTCAGCAGCTTTTCTGCTATCCACAAATGTATCCTCTGGGATTGCGCCTGGATTCAGAATGCGATACCTGTTAATAACAGATGAGGAATGAGTAAAATTTGCCTAAATTCTGCTTCCCCCTTCCTCCAAAACTCAAAAAAAATGAAATAATCACGTAGAGTGATTTCCTACATTGCATCTACATGGACACAAGCAAGATCAGAATTCTGCCTTCCATGTTCTGGCAAACTGAATTGAAAATAAACGTGAATGGAATAAAATACCTCAAATAAAAATGAGAGGTCATGGTTTACTTATTTTGACTGATAGGTTAGGACAGGAGACAATACATCTTTGCAGTACCTTTGTTTAAAGTCAGCATAAAGCACCCTGTTTGGGAAACCCTTGCGGCAAATGCGGATGCCTTCCAGGACACCATTACAGCGGAGCTGATGCAAGACAAGGAAAGCATCCATTTCACCTACAGGGAAAAACCAAGACTAAATTAAATGGAGTTTCTCCATAGGGCTTAATCTTCATTTCACCAAGGGAACTGAAAAATATGAGGTGTCATCTTCTGAAAGAGCAACACCATTGGATAAAATGAATAACACAAACAGTGTCCTCACAGTCTGGTGAGGATTGGAACAACATAGTTTGAATATACTACACTTTTAAGTTCTAATATACTAAAGTTCAAATATACTAAAATTTCAAGACTCTTGTGTTTTCCATACCTGGAGTTTTTGATTCATTGGGGATAATGCATCGCACAAAGTGAGGGGCTGTAGATTTTAGGTTAGTCATCAGCTTATTTAAGTTTTCCTAGAACAGATATATTAAAAACTCAATTAGCTTTAGTGGTTTAGTGGTATTCCAATCACTGACTTCTCTGTTTTATTGGTCGTTAAGTTTATTAAGGTCATCTCTTGAAATAGTCTCCAGCAAAATTATAAGCTTTCCAAAATTCTTACAGAGAAACATCTTCAAATAAACCAAAGTATGAATTAATATTATTGTAGGAATCCACATCAATTTTAGCAAAGTCTTTAGAAGATGTGTTTTACTTGCAACCAGAAATGTCAGAATCAAGACGAAGAGCACGCAAGATGCAGTGTTACCCTGCAGAGCATTTCTGTAAAGCCAACTGAATTTTTGCCTAGTCATTCCCCTACTCAGTGAGGATAGTTCACCTTTCCCATCTGATCCTCATAAAAGCCAGGTTGTTGTGCTCCTAGACGAACATTTTCCCTTTATTGACCTTAATCACACATCTCCCAGGCAGGCAGCAAGCTAGCTCGGAGGCAGCCAACCATTCAGTGCCTACCAGCAATCACCAAGCTCTGCAGAGAATGTTTTGTCTCATAAGCAGAAAATAGAGACCATTAGAGGTGTAATACAATGTCATCAGCACGACTGACGTTCAAACTGAACATTTCTCATATGCCAATCAGGACAATAAATGAGACAACGTGAGCTGGGTACGTAGCAGCTTCTGGTGTGCAGGAAGTGGGCATCCATTTGTGGATTATTACATTACTGACTGAGCGATCCTTCAGCTATCTACACTTCTTCAGACAGTAAGATACAGGTCATGTCTTCCAGTGATTTCCCTTTGGGGAGAGTACTTCCAAACAAGATAAAATGACATGACTAGTGGGAGATAACAACTTCCTTCCCTACCTGAGGTTTATCTATATTACAGCTTCCTGAATGTTACCCATAAGAAATGGTTCTAATGGTAAATTACAGGCCCCATTTTTCCCCAGGCACGATCCTAGCAACAGTTGCCACCAGGAGCACATGCCAGTCTGAGTAGAAGGGAATTACTCAGGAAAAAAAGAGGCTATATTCCACTCCATTCAACAAGTTTTGTTTCCCATGACTGCTGTAACCCTAGGATCTAATTACAAACAGTAATCAGAGAGGGACTAGCAAATTACTTGTAACCCATTCCTGTTCCAAAGACATATGTGAAGCTGTAAGACACAAAGTGAGTGATAAAGGTTGTTCACAAAACTCTGTAGTATTTTCTCAAATAGAATAGAACCCACTTAATCTCCTGATGTGCTCAAAGAAGATAAAACGGAGCAGCCCCTCACACATGTGGTTTTAATAACAGTGTATTCATTTAGCCAAGGTCAATAACCCAGACTCAAATCAAATGCCAACGTTGTATTTCAAGTTTTGCTGTCCATTACAATCCTTCACATTCCTTTTCAATGTATTGTCTTAACTCGAACCATCAGGTGAGGAGAGGTAAACAAACCTTGTGCAATGAGGACACAGTTTGAAAAGAAGCACCTTTCTTACGTTTCTTTTCTCCACCCTGGTCAGCTAAGAAATAAAAAAACAAAAGGAAATAAAAAAATCAAAATCTCCATCTCAGTTAGGGGTGAATGCAGAACATGGGAGACAGATAAACGATTCTAATAATACCACTCTCTTTGAATGAAAGGCATAGCTAATGACTTGATGGCTCTGTTGCTCAAATACATACAAAACGTTCTGGACAAGTGTGATATATCACAAGTTTGCATCTCTCCGTCCATACTTAGTATTTTTGTCAGAGACCACTGTAAGCTTCCTGGATTGCATTTGCATTTCACAGCATCACTTAGTATGTAGAAAGTCCATAAATAGGAATAAAGCAGTAAAATAACTTTTAACAAAATCAAATCATTTGTAGCTCCTTCTGGGGTGAGATGATGCACAAAAAGGAAAGGCTGAAGTAATTGTTATGGAAAACTTATACTGTACATTGAACTGTACAGACACTGATACTCACATGTCTGCTATGCAGACACTGAAGTTGTGCAAGTAACATTTGTCTAGAATAGAGAAAAATGAATATTTGTAATTATAGTAGCTTTGCATCCCCTGAAATTTGCTTAAAACTTTAGAGTCAAAATCATTCAGATCTTGCAAAGGAGTGCTAGTTTCTGCAATGACCTTTATGAAGTTTCACAAGAGCAGAACATGACCCAAAAAATGTATAGCAATTGCTGCAGCTCTCTAAACACTGGACCATTAGATCATTTCCAGGAGGTCTGTCATTCTGTCACCTGTCAACAATAGTCAACATAAAAGGAGCAGTGAAGAGTGCAATGTGCTTGATGCAATTATCCATGGCCTTTCCCCCTTTTGAAAGTGACACTGACAAGACTGGAAGCGCTAATGTGGACAGGCTGTTCTCTTCAGTGTTCTGACACTGAGGAAAAGCAAGGTAGTATTCTGACAGACAGGAATATCCACAGGCAAATAGGGAGTTAGTAACTTGCAAGAGACTAAGGCAGGATTTTTGTTATTTATATTCAGCTCCATCTCTTATACACATTATGAAGTCTGCAGCCTGCTCGCTTCCTCAGGAAGTGTCTTATGGTTCATGACAACAACATCTATAGAAATAAGGTTACTAATAAATAGGCTGTAAGCGACTGCAACTTCAGGACATAACAGCTACGTCTTTGTAATGAATGCCAGTCTTATTTACTTAAGATCAATTTTCTGGATGCTTACTACTTGTCTTCTCACAAATAAAACAGTTCTGTGTAATGCATACAGCTTAAATATGTTCTCAGGCATACATTAGTCTTGTCAAACAAAAAAACCCAACAGCAACTGAAAGGAAGATGTATTGGCAAAATATACTTTGGCCAATGTGGCATGGTGTTCAGGTACCTTCAGTTTCTGCTCACCACCAATCCAACAAAATACTCCATGCTCTTAAACACTGCATTTCTTATTTAATTCAGGGTAGCTATCAAGGAGGACTACAATGAGGGGAAAAAGAGCTATTCTTGTTCATGGGCATTTACATACAAAATATTTTGTGCCACACTTGCCTGCGTATCTGAACACTTGCATGTTCAAACTCCCACTGGAGTGCTCACAACACACAGATTTCCTCGCCAAAATTGCTCAGAGGTATTATGCATTCAAATTAGCTGAGCTAATGGCCTACTGGTATAACTGGCAAACTCCTACAGATGCTGTGCACATCTAAATAATTAGTCATTGCCTCATTTAGTGTTGATTCAATTGCAGTTAAGGGAATTGTTTTGTTTCTTAAATTCATTCCCAAGCACACATGCCAGAAATGAAAGAAAACCCATGTGAGCTGATTCTGCTTACCGCTGTCAGCACCAACGTAGCTTTCAAACAAGCTTGCCAGGAGTTTGTTGGAGGATTTTTGAAAAATACCTACTACAGTTTCATTAAGCGGGTCTTTGTTCTTCTCAAGCCAGCCAATGATGTTATAGGGAACCTACAAGCAAGGCATTGGAAACAAATTACAGATTGCAAATGTTCCTCTTCAGAGCAGCCAGCATGACCTTAAGTGAAGTATTGCACTCAGAGTGGTACCAACTACCCAGTTTTTGATCACTTTCCCTCCAATTCTCTTCTAATTCCCAAACTTCTCTTGCTAATAGCTGCTAACTGAATCCCCCCCTTCCAAACTATCTGGTCCCTACATCTTCTTATGGACTCCATGCAGTTGGCTGTAGAGATACCACATACCACCGACATCCCAGGAACCTACCAGTAAGTATTGAACTATAAAAGGCACAAGTAATAATTTCACAACAGCATGCTACACTGGGATAATCAAGATTTTCTGACAAATTTAACGACAAAAATCTAACTCCCAGACTTTGCCGCAGCTCTCTTTAGTGGAAAAATATGTTCCATTATTAGCACCACAAGGGGATAGAAATTCTCATTTTCTTTGCTACATACATTAACGACTACAGATAAACATTAAGATCAGCATTATTTCTCTTAATAAATACCAAATTATCTTGATGTTCAATTATCATTTGAAATTAACAACATCAAGTAGGTTCCAGCTCTGCTGTGCCGAGGCTTCATATCAACTCCAGTTTGATAAAAAATTTCACGTTTCCCTCTCAAATTCTGCTCATCTGGTCTGAAAACAGATCTTTGAAACTGGGAAAGTTTTGGCCCATTCACACCACCATCATCATACTTGTTAACTAAATCTTCACAGCAGAATTAATCGCAGAATCACAGAACGGTTTGGGTTGGAAGGGACCTTAACGATCATCTAGTCCAACCCCCTCAGTTAACAACATTTCCCTTGGCTACTTTGACACACTGTTCATAACGTGAATAAAAAGTGATGTCAAATATTTTTTTTTTCTAACATTACTGAAGTTAGGAAGAAATTACTCAATTGATTTGTACAGGGAACCAAGATGGAAAATGAGATGCTGCTGCTATTTAATCATTAATCTGAACCTGACTATAGGAAAAGTGATAAAGGGAAGGCATCTTACTGTGTTGCAATACTTATGCAGACAGAGTAAATGTCTCCTTTACTCCTCACTGTTCCTTTCTCCCCCTTGCCATCATTCCCACCTTCCTTTGGTGTGTGCTATGGGCCAAACCCCACCTGGAAGACCAAAGTCTACCCACCAGCAAAAGAACTTACTGAACCAGCATAATGAAGAAGTTCAAAGTGAGCTTCGTATTTCCTTTTCTTATCAGGCCTGGGCTTCTGTAAGTTAGGTGACTTGCCAAGATGATTGTCATAGAGTTTGGCTTTGAATGTCATATCTGTAGCTTTCGGGAACATACATTCCTCTTCAAGGATAGACAGGATTCCCAATGGCTGTGGATTTAAAAACATCTTTGTTGGAAAATGCTTAGGCTGCCTGCTTCAGTAGCTGTGAAGCCTTTTAAGTTTGATCTGATGGAATTTTAAGTCTGTAAAATTTCTCCTCATCCTGAGGAGGAGCCTTTGGCTATTCTAAGAGAGTAACCACATGATGCAAGGGAGCATCATGAATAAAGCCAATTCATTAATACACCACAGAGCTCCTATACATACCTTCTCAATCAGATCAATGCAGGCCTGTAGGTCCATGCCAAAATCAATGAATACCCAATCAATGCCTTCCTTTTTATATTCTTCTTGCTCCAGAACAAACATGTGATGATTGAAAAACTGTTGCAGTTTCTCATTAGTGTAATTGATGCAGAGCTGCTCAAAGCTGTTAAACTGCAGGAGGAGATAAAGAAACATTTTCACCACAGTTAACTATGGCAAAGGCTTGGTGGAACAGCAAGGAGGAGACTGTTTACATCAAAAACCTATTAAACAGTAACTGGTTCAGAACCTACTGAACATAACACCAAAGGCAAAGGAGGGAAGAGTTCAGTAGTGGGCTGTTGGCTGCCTGCCTCGTTTACTATCCTCTGAAGTGTGAGGATGTCCAGATTTGCTCAAGTCTCTCAGGATGCACATGCCTTTCCTCCAGCAACTTGCCACACCAGTCCTGTAAAGCAGGACCAACACTCTCTTTGCTCTGCTGAGTACAGAGAGCAAAACATAGCAGCAACAGCATTAAGCATTTATCTTCAGGGATGGACTCTGAGAAACAGAAGTTGTGACATGCTTTTCTCACCTGTACGTGTTTGCAACGATAGAATCACAGAACAGTCCAGTTTGGAAGGGACCTCAAAAGATAACCTGGTTCGACATTTTGTGGGAGAGGATGCCTGGATAAGATTGTCTATCCCCTTGTCCAGTCGCATCTTTAAAACCTCCAGTGATGGGGACTTTACCAAACCTCTAGGGAGGTTGCTCCAGTGAGATTGTTCTCACTGTAAAAAAATTCTTTCGTACATTGAGATGAAGATAGATGCCTTAGAGATACAAAGAGGTGAAATATCATAAGCTATATGCAAGATGTTTTCTCTCAAAGAGTGGGAAGAACACATTCTCCTAAAACACAGCCCAAAACACACAAGATGTTGTCTTTGCCAAAGGTGGCTACTCTTTTTCTCCCCAGGAACTTTCAGCATGTCCAGCTATGCTAAATGCTGAGTGTTTTCTACAGCTACTAATGGAAAAAGTCATATACACTACTTGCTCTACGGATTTCTTGGCACTTTGCCTTCTGTTCATTCAGAAAAAGAAATCCACACAAGAGTTATCGCGTGGTACCTTTTAGATCCTTCTGTGAATTCCTCACACAGGAATACTCACATCAAAGATTTCAAAACCAGCAATATCCAGGACTCCAATGAAGAACTGTCTTGGCAGCTTAGTGTCCAAGGTCTTGTTGATACGAACCACCAGCCATTTGAACATTCGATCATACACTGCCTTAGATAAGGCTCCAACAGCATACAAAACCTAAAATACATGTTTCAAAATACCATTGTGTGGAACAGAATTCACTGAGGAACACAAGGATTTCAGTGCAGTAGCCTATTTCAATCCCTGCTTATGGTTTAAATGAAATTTCAGAATGGGTCTTATTATCACTAAGACATACTTAATACAACACTCAGCTTCTCCCTTTATCCGTGCTGTCTTTTTTTCACATTGTTGTTACATATATGTATGTAACTAACACATACATAAAGTGCCAGTAAAGTACCTCATGGGAAATGGCTGGACAGCAAGTTGCAAATGTTTTAATCCCTTTCATTGCCGTGGAAGTTAGGTACCAAAAAGCTCATGGGCTGGATGCCAGCCATGGTGTCCAGAGCTACTGACATTATTCTGGGGAGGTCTGTGCTCACATTGCTCACTGTCATTTGCTTCTAATTTTTGAGGGATGCTATGGCATAAGCAGGTATAGGAAAGTTTGTCAAAAGTCTCTTCTTTAGCCTATGAGTGACTATACCAATGGTGTAGACCTATCTCCAGCAGTTTTCTAGTTTCTGAGCCTGTATCACAGCCTGTCTTCAAACAGCAGAAGATGCTGAGGCATCTTCTATAATACTGCTACAGCTGCAGCCGTGCTAACCCAAGGACTTTTGTTTCCTAAATTAAGAGATACCTTTAAGTGGGTATTGCTTTTAGCTGACTGAGGTCACACAGAGCTTAAAATTACATGAATAATGAATGAGTGATGAGTGAATAAATAATCCATGGCTCAACTCTTCTGGGTAACAATTCTTATACAAAATTAGATATCAATCCCCATGTGGTTTTACTGCACCTGGTTTCCTTGAATGGCTGCTACTAACACATCAGAAAAGCAGTCCTATCAAAGGCAGTGCTGGCCATTATTCTTCTGTCAGTCTCTTCACCAGTTTCCAGCACTTTCACTGTCTATTCTCCCAAGTTTTGGGATATGAGAACAGTTATTAGACAGTACACTTTAGTATTTCTAGCAGCTGTCTGTCTCTCTCAGATGTTACAGATGAATCTTCAAGGCTTGTGGGACAAATATCCAAACACTCTGAAAGCTTCTCCTTACCTGTTCAACACTTTGACCTTTGGTCACATACTCATTGCCAACTTTCACTCTAGGGTGCAATAAACCCTTAATCAAATCAGAGGAGTTGATTCCCATTAGATAGGCAGCTTTGTCAGCACCTGATCAAAAGAAATAAGGTTTCAACTGGCTTTGAACTACATGGAAACATGTCTAGCCAAGGCAAAAAAAAAAAAGTAAGTACATCCTACCTGCAAAGAGAAACTGGATAAAGACCTTGCTCTTTTAATGATTTGTGTTAGGTGTGCCTGTACTCTCCCTTGTGGCAGATGAGGTTGTCTAGCTACCTTAGACCCCAATTGCTGCAAGAATCAACACTTGAGAAACAATCTGGGTATAGGGAAAATAACCACGCTAGTTATAGACAGTTTCAGGTGCAAGAGGAAGTAGAGGAGTAAGACCTGAAGACGTGAAAGATAGCACTACAGAAACAATTTTTTACAATTATTTTGTTCAAATGGTCACAAAAAATGGAATTTCATTGTGTTTCTCTGTGTCTATTCACCTTTACTAAGATTTCCCACCCCTGAACAAAGCCACTGCTACAAATAAAGCACTGTACTATTGGATGAGCTGGAGCTACATTGTGCAAGATCAAAGCAGACTGTTTTTTATCTCAGCAGAGTGCATGATACGTGCCAGACTTTTGAAGGTAAGGAGTAACTTTAGGTGTTATTCTTACTTTCAGTGCCATCAGCTTCTGCCTGCTCTTCTCTCGGTCTTTGTTTGAATTTCATGTTCCCAAAGTGCATGATTGCACCTGTGAGCTTGTAGGAACCAGACTTCTCATCTGGCACAAAACCCAAGATGTCCATGGCTTGCTGTGAAAAGAAAACACAGATATTTTGTCACTTGCCTATTCCGAAGCAATGGCATTTTGCAGCCCCACAAACTGCCTTTGCATGGTAGATATTACTAACCTGCCAAGGGGTGTTATCTCACAAAGCAGCTGCTTGAACACCCTGAATACCCAGCAGCAGCTGAGGAGCAGGAGGTGACCTCCCTTTATCTAGCATTTGATATATCAAAATTGTAAGGACATTTTCCTCATCGGCACTACATAGAGCAAGGCCATATTCAAAAGTATGATAGATTATGTGGTGTCATTCTTCATAGCATGGATGCAATTAAGACCCATTTCTGCTTTCACTTTAGTCCAGTAGGTTCAGTGAAAGAAGCTAGGTTCCAGACAGCACTTTTCCTCCCCACATACACCTAATCTATAAAGCATGAAGTCAAATCAATAGAGGCTTACATCTGTTGCTATCAATTCTTCTCCATCATCCAAGTTGTCCACTGTAACTACTCCTTGTGAGCAAAAGTGGTAGTCATATGGGTTGGTAGACACCAGTAGCATATCTGTAAAAGAACTGCTAAGGTCAAAACTATCATAATTCAGGATATCTCAAAAAAACAGAGAATGAAAGATCCACCCTGACATACCTTTATTTCTGCACAATTGTATATAAGTGTCTTTGGGTTTTTTGTTGTTGTTTCGCTTTTGTTTGGGTTTTTTTGCTTTGTTTTTTTACAACTGTAGGGCAGCAGTGAACTCTTTCATTCTACTACTCCAATCTGAAGACCAAGATTTAGAGAAAGTATGAATAAAGAGAAAATGGGAATACTGCATACATATTTATTAAGCATGTGTATGCAGCATTGCAGCATACACACTGAGTTCTTAATTTCCCTTTCTGCCTACTTTCTGCCTTGCATGACTATAGGTGTAAAAGTACCATCTAAGTACAGAGAAGAAAAATATTTTAGGATGATCCAAGACAGAGACAATGGGCATGGTTCCCCTCTTTTATAAAAGACTCACAAAATAGTGACTTCCAGGAATGTTACACCAGAGGGATGGGATGTCATCCAGAGGGACCTGGACAAGCTGGAGAGGTGGGACCAGGTGAACCTCATGAGGTTCAACAAGAGCAAGTGCAGGGTCCTACACCTGGACCAGAACAATCCCCACTATCAATACAAGCTTGGGGAAGAGGCAATAGATAGAGAGCAGCCCTGAAGAAAAGGACTTGGGGGTGCTGGTAGACGAGAAGCTGGACATGAGCAGCCAGTGTGTGTTTGCAGCCCTGAAGGGCAATCCCATCCTGGGCTGCAGCAAAAGAAATGTGGCCAGTAGATTGAGAGAGGTGATTCTACTGCTCTACTCTGCTCTGGTCAGACCTCACCTGGAATACCGCGTCCAGCTCTGAAGCCCTCAGCACAGGGAGGACAGGGACCTGATGGAGCAGGTCCAGAGGAGGCCACGAAGATGATCAGGGGGCTGGAGCAGCTTTCCTGTGAGGACAGGCTGAGGGAGCTGGGATTGTTCAGCCTGGAGAAGAGAAGGCTCAGGGGAGACCTAATAGCCAC
>JANHFX010011398.1:33620-81766 GCA_027560015.1 Chloroceryle amazona
AGGAGGGGATTTAGATTAGAAATAAGGAGGAAGTTCTTTACCACGAGAGTGGTGGAGCACTGGAACAGGTTGCCCAGAGAGGTGGTTGAGGCCCCATCCCTGGAGGCATTCGAGGTCGGACTTGACGAAGCTCTGAGCACCCTGCTCTAGTGGAAGGTGTCCCTGCTCTCAGCAGGGGGGTTGTACTAGAACACCTATAGAGGTCCCTTCCAACCCAGACATTTCTATGTTTCTAAGACACTTGGCTATTGATGACAGAAGTCTGAATATGAGTCTCACTTCCTATCCTCTTTCCTTTTCCTTCATCTCTAAACCTGAAAGCCTAGAGTTGTTTTCTAGAGGGCTAGCTAGATCAAAAACTACCAGGAGAGTCCTATTTCCCTACACGAACAGAATGTTTCATCCACATCCATCAGTCTAAGGTTTGGTCTAGATTTCAAACTTTTACGTACATGCACACATAACTACATGTCTAAATATGTATATATGTAAATATATACATATGTTTATCAATATATGTGTATATTAAATCATAATCTCTATAAGTCTGTGTTACTTTGCTATGTTATGTACTCATTTATCTACATTTATACTTATCTATATTTAGATATGCATGTGTTTATGTACAAACACATTTTTTTTTGTCTACAAAACAAAGGTCACCACTGGTTTCAGGCTCTTCAAGAGCCTGCAGACATGCTCCTGCTGGCCAGAAAGGTGTGTGCTGTTGCAGAGTATACAGGTAGTTTATGAGAGAGAGTGTATTTTCCCAGCATAGGGATTCAAACAGGGATCTCAGTGCAATACTTCCTTTCAATCTTTCCCATAATCATCATTAATTAGGCCACGTAAAAGATAAGAGGATTAGGGATTTGACTATGCACTGTCAGGATAATAAGACTTCAGAACAGATTATGATTGCTGTGGCTTAGTGAGAGTTTAGTGCAGAAATAAAGCGTCTCTTCAATGTATTTCATAAAATGTGTTTCTCCAGAGCACAAATTAGTCACCAAACCACGTCACTTAAATAACTAGTGAAGGTTCTATTCAAAGCATTAGGAGATGGGAGCAGAGACACCTCATCTGCTCTCTGCTCTTCTCCAGCAAGTCTCTGGGACTGAATTCAGCCAGGGAAAACTTGAAAGGGGTAATCACCACACAGCCAGCAGCAGGCAGTTTTGCATATTCTCCCTTGCTACAGAACATGGTAGGATGTCAGGTTTGACAGGTGGGACAGGAAGAGGACACTAGCTTTTCTTCATGGACCTATAAACAAATCTCCTGATATGTGAAATTCTGGATAATTCAATTTTTATCACCACAAATGCTTTTGGAGGGACAGCATTTCCCAGATGATTCAAGACCTTGTATTACACAAACTGTGATTGATGCTTTTTGACTTTACAATGCAACATTTTAAAAAGTCCTATCTGAGTTTCCTTAGCTTAGTCTAATCTGTAATACCGCTTCATTTTACGTGGTACCTGCATCAGCGTATTGTGAAAAACTGGGCTCTGTTGCTGCCATAGGAACAGCATCTTTAAAAGAGTGTATTTGATAGCAGTTCAGTCTTCTCAAGTGGAAGCACAAGGGCCTTTCTGAACACAGATTTGCTCCCTGCCCCCTCCTCAGCCACTGTCTGATCATCTAAATGTTGGTTCTTAAAAGCTGTAGATCCATGTAATGCTTACCCAGTAACTCTGGTTTCTTTCCTGACAGGATTTGGTAGAAGATGTGATAGTCTCTTTCACCTGGTTGCTGGAAAATCACACGGGATTTCTCCAATAAATCTAGTGGCACAAAGAAAAAAAATCAGCAAGAAAGGCTCTCCAAGATTTCAGATGAACAACTGTTTGGTTATTTTTATTTTTTTTTAAAGGAGTTCGCTACTTACAAATCTCGATATCAGCAGATGACAGCTTGCCCGTGGTTCCAAAATGGATTCGGATAAATTTACCCTAATTCACAGAAGAATATTCTAATTAGTACATGTAGTATACACAGAGGGAAACACAGGATGATGCTTGAAGGCAATCATTTGGCCCAAAGATTCAGTTTATGCTAACTCTTTGACTTTGTACAAGCAGATTTTCACTGAGCAATAACAAACAATGATAACACAGTTTTCCAAGCCTGAATCTATACATATAGCTATATAATCAGCTTGTGGGAAAAGGATAACAGTGCACTTATCTGCCAGGCTATGAAACAGGAATGAATATAGCTTCCAGTTTCGTGATGCAGGTTTACTGTAATGCAGGAATCAGAACAATAAGCCTGAGTGTGAGACACACAGACTCCTCTTTTGAGTCGTCCTCATCTGCAGTCCTGACTTGTACGCAAATGCCTAGGTTAGAAGGGTGCTGTGGTCTTCACTTCTTTGCCCCTTAAATTTGCATATTCACCCCCCCAAATCTCATAAAAATTGAGTCCTTTTCATTTAATTTATCATACACAAACACAAAAAAGGTCTCAAATTACTATTTGAAGTAATTAATTTCCATTCCAGCTGACAAATTCCTTATACAATTGTGTAGCTTTCCACAGGTGCTTACAACCCCTGACCCTCTCCACCCCTTCCAATTTAATTTTTAACTGGATTTCTTAGGGAAGCATGGTCTACAAACTTAGGCATCATCCTCATGCCATTCCTTTTGGAAGTCTAAGCTAACGTCAACCAGATATGTCAGAGGCAGATCTCCCAAGGGGATTGTTCTTCCGCAAGAGGAGAGGACCAAGGTCATGTCAGCACTGAGGGGAAAGGAGAGGCAGCTTAGCCAAAAAGGTAGATAATATGGGTCAAAGGTACTGCTGCATGTGTGGGTCTGCAGAAGGGGAAGATGTGGGAGGGAGCCTGAACCATGTACTATTTCTGACCTTTAGTGACAAAGTAGAGCTACTATAGGAGAGGTAATGATTTAGGCTAATGGAAAACATGGCAGGAAAATAAGGATATGCAGAAGTAGTCGTCCTGGGGAAGCTCTGCCATTTGCTGTTCAAAGCTAGGCTTAGTTTATCTCCTGATCATGGACAGTTGAAACAATTATTCAGGGTGCAACTTACCTTCTTTTTTTTTTATTTTTTTTTAAGACTTTCAGTAGTTTTTCCTGCTTAGGTCCTACTTTGTTATTCTTCCACTGTGCGGAAATTCAAGCATTTTAGTGGGTAAAATGAGAACCAACTCATGAAAGAGATTATTACAGAGGTGTTACTAACTGGCCATTTTTGAAGGGGCCATCATTACGTTATGTTACAGACTTACAAAACGTGAGGAGTTGTCATTTCTCAGGGTTTTGGCATTTCCAAAAGCTTCTAGGGCTGGGTTTGCTTGAATGATTTGATCCTCCAAGGTTCCCTACAAATCAAAGTCGAAATACTATTGAGAAACCTACAGGTCATAAGCTCAGTTGTCAACTATAACTCAGCTGTGCATTCACTTACAGAGGGGACCCTCTGTAGCAAAGCAATTTAGCTCCACCCGAGGGGTGGCACAGTGTGAGTGGCATAACAGCAAGATCCCCAGTCAATTATGAATGCTTAAAAGGTCTCAAACATTCCACAGCTCCCTACTTTTTTACTCTGTAGATTTGATATTTTATGCCATCTGCAAACCAAAGAAATCACTGTATTTTCCCATGTGCTGTGAATCATGTGGGGACATCTGAGTGAATGTGTGTAGGAGAGGGACTATTAAAGACAGTGGCAAGCACAAAAATGCATTAGATTTGAAAGCAGTCAGTGCTTGTAGTATTTGGTATTTTGGGAGATGAAAAAGGCATTAACTATCACTTGCACAAACTTCAGCTTGCTGAAGCAAGCTACTTTAACTGCCTGTGCTCCACGAATCCTTCACTGGAGGAACCATGAGAAGTGGAATGTTGAGGTTCATGACATGGACCAGCAGAGCCCAGTGCCATTTTCACATGGAAAAGTTAAAATAGAAAAGCTGATGACTTACCCCAGTTTTGGTAGCTGGTTGCTGTCAGAAGAGGAACACAATGGAGGGGAAAAAAATAAAGAAAAAAAAAAAAGAGAGAGAATGTGAATATTAAAAAGAAAGATATCAAAAAAAGATAAAGATTAGCAGTGTTAGATGTCTAGTGGGCACCAGCACAACAGCAGGACTTTTTGAAGCCTTCCTTCAAAACATATGTGTGACTGTTATATTGCATTCACCATACATCACCAAATAGTCACGTGCTGTTTCTACTCATCTTGTTTTAACCCCTGCTCCCAACATCTACCTGGTTTTGCTCTGGAGATGCTCCCCAATGAAGCAAAAGACTAACCAAAAGACTAACTGGAGAGAGAAGAGAGATTAGTGGCAGTTGATAAGAATGAAAGTGTGCAAAAGCAAACAGGCATTTTAGTCTGTTTTAGACAATTAGATTATGCTGCTCCTGAATTCTTGGTTTATTTGAGGAAAATAATAAAAAAAAAAAGGTGCTAATGAAAATAAAATGTGACCTGATGTGATAAATTACATGGAATATCTTCCAGCTGCAGTACCTGTTATTTGCACAATTGTTCCACGAGCACCCTGGGTTACACACACCATTATGAGTACCAGCTTCATTGCACACAGAAATCTGGCTCTGGACAACTCAAGGATTTGTGAAGAGAGCCCTGCAGGCCTCCAATCAGTGTCTATTAGATTTTGGTGACGTGAGTCATGCATGCAGAATCCAGGCTCGGGTGGAACTTCGGCCTTATAACTACAGTTCATAGAAATCAGTTCATTCACACAAAAGACCGTTTAGCCTTAAAGTGCAATGAAGCTCATAGTAAAGAAAGTCATAGCAACACAAGGTATAAAGCATGAATACAGTACCCTCTGTAACCTTAGAGAGCACTTGTAAGCAGAACAGCATTCATCCAAAGAGAAATATGGAAAAGCCAATTGAATAAAATCTTTTGTTCAAAACTTGCTTTTTTATGGACAAAAAAAGCCTTTCACCAAAATAGTTTAATGAGAAATGATAATCCTAATCCTTTTGAAGACTATATTCCATGTGAAAAAAAGATAAAATTTGTTAATCTTCACAGTGTCCCCATCTTTTGACCACCTTTAACACTCTCAGAAACAGATTTAGCACACATGAAAACTACAACTACAAAAAAAGAGCAGCAGCAACAAGCAGCTGATTAGAATCATGAAGGTTTTGCTGCTCTGGACCATGGCAAGTTGAGGTGAGCACTGCCTTTCTACATTCAGAAGAGCATGCTCTCAGTAATGCCATGTAGAAGCATCAGTATCCCAACAGTTTCTTTTCTTAACCACGCCTGCTGACGCGTAGCACGTTCAGCATGCAGACTTTTGAGGTTAGTTGTACACAACAGAAAAACCTTGGGAGTCTGAAATGAAACAGCCTCCAGCAGACTTACATTCTTTTTACCAGGTTCACCCAGGGCTGCTACAGTGGCAAAGTACTGGATGACACGTTTTGTGTTGACAGTCTTGCCAGCACCGGATTCTCCACTAAAGGACGGAGGAAGATAACACAGACATGGCTCAAACAGCTGTAACTCATCCTTTCACTTTTCCATTTCAGTGGAAATTGTGTTGAATTGACCGAATGACGAGGTGAATGCCTACGATAGCAGCAACTAATTCTTTATGTGACTGGGCTCAGAAATCTAGTATAAACCCATGCTACACTGAGCTTCATTTAAGGTCATGACGTTTTATTACAAAGATCTAGACTGAGGGTCTGAGGCACACCGATATGTGGCTAAGGAATTAGAAAACATAGAAAAGCTGCAGTGGTTTGCCAGCATTATCTGGTAGCACATGTGAACAGTGTAGAGAGACACTCAACTCTTCATCTGTCATGCTTGCCAGTAAATGCCTTCATCCCTGCCTTGGTCATGTCCCTCCCTTTAGACATATCTACACAACATTCTTAAACATAGTTTGAAGCAAGAGCAACCACATTGAAAAGGAGTCATCCCTCTCCAAAGAGGCCAGTCGCAGCAAGGTTAACCCTGGAAGAAGTTTCTTTAATTGCCTGCTAAGTTGTTTTCATGCTTACTTGGAACAAATACCAGATGGGGATGAGAAATGGGCCAGTCTCCCTCAAACCCTCAGCTACTCCTTTCCCATGAGGCTCGAGGCAGCCATCAGATGGCCAAATTGACAGTTACTGGGCTTGGATCAAGTTCCAGGTAATATAGCTGAGCTTTCAAGGGTCAACTTGTATTTCTGTAGGATTTTTTTTCCCCTAAGTTTTTCACATCAAACGGTCACAAATCAGTCAAAAAAGAGGCACTTACGTGATCAGCATAGACTGATTCTCCCGATCTAAGTAAGGGGGGAAAAAAGAAAGACAAAAAAAGACAGACAAACTTAGTAGGCTGAATAAATTACTTATTATAATTGCAAATGGGTACTAACTGTTCCAGAATCAGTCCTGCAGGGACAGAAGGGAATCACATGAAGCAGAGACAGAAAGAAAAAAACCTATCACCTAGTCTGACCTCCAACAGTGCAAGTTCTAGCCCTGCCCCCAATCCTCCTCTTATGTTTTGTTGAAGTCCTATCAGTCATACATGTCCCTCCTGTGTCTCAGAAACTAGAATAAAGTATCTTCCTGTGATCAGAATGTTTATTTTCTTACACCTGCGTATGTCTTTGCTCTCATTTAACCTTTCTGCTCCTGCAATGCCAGACCAACCCAAGTAATCGTGCTGTTAGTTCACAGGCCGTTCCTTAACACGCATACATATTCTTCCCTTGGCTGTGTTGCTGGAACAGCAGCATAGAGTACCCCTGCTGTTAATGGCCTGACTGGAAATAAGTATTTATTAGAACACTTTGCAACCCTAATATATCTTTAACCAAATTCAGCAAATGCTAAATTACAGCAGCTTCCCCAACAAGCTGAGCCTAAATACCTTTTCTCTTTTAATTCCAGTCATCATGACAGGCTACATATTGGGGAGCCTAGACATATTTCACCCTTATCTGATAAAAGAGCATCTCTTTGCAGCCACACACCCATCCCCTCTGCTGAGAACCTTGTGGTGTTCCTAACAGGTTTCTTTGGGATTTACCCTGCCACCTTACAAGACCTGGTGTGAGCACGTCGCTGCTGCCCTCTGCTGATATACTCTTTTTTTTTTTTTTTTTTTCCAGTAATTTGAGGGTGAGGGCAAGCAAATTTCACAGGAAAATCTGGAGTTTATGGCCGCAGGGCTGGCACCCAGACCCATGGCAGTCAGTGCAGCGCTGCCCCACAGCAGGTTTGTGAAAGTGATGTGCATGCAGCTCCCTAGATAGCTGGCCTTCACTAGCCTTTGAATGCATACATCTTATAAGTATTAGAGTACTGAGCATAAACTGACAGCATATTTATTTTTGACGTTCATAAAACACGTACGGACTTTAGGGCATGTCCCTATTTCTTTTACAAAGTGATGAATTCATGCAGTTGAGACAGCTAAATTTGGTCACTTTACAGATAATCCATATACAGATGAAACAAAATTCAGAGCTTCCAAAGCCCCTCAATTTCTAGCACTCCTCACCAAAGTGGGAGGTCAGGCGTGGCTGGGTAAGGATTCCCAGGTAAACACCCAATAACAATGGAGTTGTTACTAAGCAGCCATTCTTTATTGCAGCGCTGGGGCAGCACTGTGGTTCTCCTGCATAAGTGCTCCAACAAATTAGCAAAAACCACCATCTAATATACACAAAAACCATACATATTCATCAAATTTCCTAGGAAGGGCAGTCTCACTCTAATGAGTTCCTGGAATTCATGTATATAGTCTGAGCATGTGTAAGAAAATTAGGGTTAGTGTCTTTTCCCCCTCCTGTGGTCATTCATAGTCTTCCTCACTCTGTTTGCTAGTTGAGCTCTGGGCTTCTTTTGCCCATATATTGTCATGGAGTTAGCTCAGCCATCGTTCGGCCCTGGAAGGCTCCAAGAAGATCAGTTTAAATTATTATTATTATCTCGACACTGGTGTCCTTTGTGCTTTTCTTGCCACCTTGAGTCCCTGTTATCAGGCTGCTCTGGCTTAACAAACCATTTCATGGCCTGTTTTATCCTTGCCAGGCGAGAGGTCGCAGCCTTCAAAACATTTCATTATCAACTCTACCCAACAAGTAACTAAGCTATGCAAGTGAGTCTAAGAAAAGAATACAAGCACAGCTAATAAGATTTAAAATTTCTCTGCATCAGCCAGGGAATGACCAGGGAAATCAATCCTTTCACAGAGCTGACTGTCACTGGAAGTAACAGGGTCAGTCAGGGTAGTTTAAAGAACAAACAACAACAACAAAATATATATATATAAATTTGATGCAGGCTGCCAAGCCTCTGTTGCTTGTAGGGTATTTGCACCTTTGTTGTACACTGCAAAAGTTCTCACAAACTTCCACCCGGTACCAATCGCATCAGCTACATAAAGCAAAACCAAATGTGAAAGCAAACAGTGCCACTTACTCCGCAGCATGTCGTGGTACGCGTTATCAGCGATGGAGAAGATGTGGGGAGGAGCCTCTGAGCGCCTCTTGCCTTTGTATGCAGCAACCACCTCTGGCTTGTAGACAGGCAACCACTTGTAGGGATTTATAGTCACACAAAATAAACCAGAGTAGGTCTAAAGAGGAACAAACACCAAGAGTGAAAAATGCGTGCTCAAAGAATAAGAAAAAAGTCTTAGTTAACTGAGCAGGACCTGCTGTTGGCAGCTTCCAATTTGAGTTTGAATTCTGACTTGAATTTCAGCCTATGATCTGAATTTCTACAGCTACTGGTCTGCTAAGTGACTTTCTATTGGCAATTGATATCAAAAATACAGATATTAAACAGTCTTCCAAAGGGAGGAAAAAATTTTCAGGATAACAACTAGAAACAGAAACGGCCCCTTCAGCAAAGCAAAGGAGCAGCAAATAGACCTACATCTGATTTTCTGCCTTGCTACCCCAGAAGAGTTGTTTCCTATTGAAAGCAGTCATTCTAATGGAAAGAAAAGTTATGGCTTTCCTGTTTGAACTCCATTCTTAGGAGGAGAAACAATCTCCCTTTATTAATCTGATGTGGGCATCTTGGAGCAATTTCTGGTGGGTGTTCGAAGAGAGAACAACTTCATACTTAATTCCCCAAAGCTGTGGAGCTTTTTTTTTGGCTTTCAGAGAAAGACAGTTGGTAAAAATCTATCTTTATAGTTGCTCTTTGGGATATCTACATCAGTTATCTGGGACCTGGTCGTTCTGAGGAAGAATGAGTTTTCAGTTGTAACCCTGGGGAATCAGTGTTAGCTGGTAACTTTTCAGGTACTTAAGCCAGGCTGAAACAAAAAACTTCAAAGAAACCCAGTTATTATATGGGCACAAGCACTATGTGAGCATGGATTAATGAGGTCTATTAAATTCTAAAAGTTTCAGATGAACTCCAGGTGCTTTCCCCTAAAAATAGCATTAGGACCTCCTACAGAATAGCCTTGGCTTGTGTCCCCAATCCTATTTTCTAGAAGGAAAAGAAAAACCCCCAGCAGTTAATGGATTACGGCAAGATAACAATTTTCATTTTCTACCTATACTGATCTGCAATCAAAGCTTTGCTTTAGGCCATACATATCCCTACAGGGGTTATTAAAGAAATGAAGAACATGTTTTACAATCAGAATTTAAATGGGAAAAAGTTAGATTTGCTCCTCTAATGAACACCAAAAACCAGAACAGGGAGTGGCTAGAAAATCTATAGGTTTGTTCCCCTGACTGATTGCAGACAGAATTGAACACAGCAAGCTGAGAGGAAAAGTTTGGCCTCATAAAATTATATTCCACTGAAGCTTGATCAGGTGCTGACAGAAATTGTGGTAATGATGTCATGGGGAAGATACAGAGCAAGGGAAAAGGCCAGAGCAAAACAAGACAGATGTCAACGCTAAAAATGAAGGGAATAAAATTACTGAACTAAAGATAGAAAGGCTCATACTTAAAAGAAGTCATGTGTGTGCTCTAAGCTTGAGGCATTGTTTCTTAACAAGAAAATCTCCATGGCTGGTATTGACATAGATTAATATTAGGAGAGGAAAAATAAACTAGGTCTTCCCAATGCCTTGATTGATGAAAACTTGTCCCATGACACCCCTCTTCTAGGCAAGCAAGCAAAATCAAAGAACTAGATATCATCTTATTAATTCACTTTCCTCTGTCTGTATTCAGACAGAAGCCAGCTCCGAGCAAATTCTTTCCTGAAACAGATGAGCAAGACTCAGTTTTGTGACTTAAAGTTGTAAACTGAATAAGGAGAACACATGTTGAAACGTGAAATCTGCACTTGAAATGCAGATTTCTAAATATACCCTTGTAATGACCCTTACATAGATCATCCAGTTGCTGTAGCGCTTTCTCAAGTTGTACAACACAGATGCCTCATTCAGATGGGTCAGCATAGCCATGTCCTCAATCATGTCAAATTTGGGGGGGTTCATTGACTGCACGTCATCTTCTTTTATAGTCATGGTCTGCAAAGACAAATAAGTATGGTGACACTGGAAAACACAGAGATTTTCTGTTGCTTCACACGTCTTACAGGAGATGGTTTTTTAACCCTGCAGAGGGAAGTCCTTCATCTCAGACTCATCCTACGTACATAATAGCAGCAACAACATTTGTTGTTGCTGCTAAGAGAAGAATGAGGGAATGCCAAGAAGATAAAAGTAAGGAGCATGGTGGTATGCCCACAAAAGGAGCTGTGGGATTTAGCTACAGCCTGGGCTTTTACTTCTGGGGGTCAAACTAGAACTGGCTGGTTGCATACCTCTTCTCACAGACTGCTGATTGCTCTGGGGTGACCGGGGCTTGCTTACCCACACACCACGTTGTTGGTTTTCTCTTGGGACTTTTTCATGAGTCATGCTGATATGGCATTGGTTACTGGGGCTTCCCATTTGTGGCCCAGGAAATTTCTGGAGTTTGCCACTCTGACATTGTTAGTCATGGATCAGATAAAACCCAGTTTTGTTACCCTTCCATCTGTTGTCTCCACAGTCACTTTGCCACCACTACTTTCTGTAATTTCAGCTTCAACATAGGCTTTCTTATCATCGGGAACCCAACATTTCTTCTTCCCTGTGAAATTAAGGAAATTGAGGGTTCACAGTCATGTGTCAAACAGTAACACCATGCCCAGATAAGTGAGATTGCTGGGTTACTTTTTCTGCACAAGTGACACTAAACTTGTGGGACCGTAGCAGATCAGCAGTGCTGGGGAACTGCCTGCCAAAGCAGAAAGCATAGGGCTGCCAAATGCTGTCTCCCCTTTGAAAGTACCACTTGGCTTCCTCTAGACCCTTCCAGCACAAGGTGTCAAAATATTTCACAAATGCTGGCTAAGCCTCAGTCTCCATGGGAAATCCATAATCATTACCACCAGTGTGCAGATGGAGGAACTAAGATCCAAGCCCAAATTAAGGCATTTGCTAAAAAGTCACACAGAGTGAGGAATT
The DNA here is from genome assembly GCA_027560015.1 of Chloroceryle amazona. NCBI lineage: Eukaryota > Metazoa > Chordata > Aves > Coraciiformes > Cerylidae > Chloroceryle > Chloroceryle amazona. The sequence goes on from JANHFX010011398.1 coordinate 45,084, forward strand.
CAGCCCACATTATTTGCCTGCCAGATATCAGATTTTACCTTATTCCTGCACATTCTTCTGAGGTTTGTCTTGAAAAACAGCAATCTCAGTAACTTGCACTGAGTTATGCATGTGGCTTCTTAGAGTTTGGAGTAGCTGCACTAGACTTTAGGTCTCTAATTACAGCAAAATAATGTGATTATTGGTGGTGTTACACTTACTACTACCCTTCCAGGTTCATATAAATCAATTTAATGAAAAATAAATTACAGTAAACTAAAAGCTATCATTGGATTGTCATATAGACTGGAAATTGAACAGAGGTACAGGTACAACATAATGAGACATCTACTCAGGCCACAGAATCTCTCTCATTTCAGGGACATCCATGTGTGGTGTTTTTTCTTTCTAACTGACAAAGACTCAATCCCTCCTTTAGCAGAGCAGTACAATATGCCTTGCTTCTAACTACGGTTAATTACTTCTCTACCATAAACTGTTAGATTATTTCTATTTAGTACTGGTGGGTACTAATAGCTTTTCAGAGAAAAGAAAGCAAAGCTTGTTTGAACCAGCTACCTCAAACAGCAGCAACAACAGAAGCTTTGCATCCTGCTTTGCTCTGCATTCCCCAAACTCCACTTGGATGGAACCATTATCCCTCTTCACCAGCCACTGGCAGCATAACGGGTACAGCAACTCACCATCAAAGGCGACGGTCTGTGCCTTCATCAGCTCCTTCTCACTCTTTCGGAGGAAGGGAGCAGCCTCCCCAAATTCTGACATGTCAATCATCTTGGCAAGTATGCAAGGTGGCACAGCTCAGAGAGGAAACAGAAGGGAACCTGGTCTACCAGAGGAAGGGGGAAGAATAATCTGTTGAGTGGATGATCTGAGGCGATACAAAAGAGCACACTGTAGCAGGTGGCTGATCAAAGAGATGATTAATCGAAATGCAAATACCTAGCACAGATCTAGGGCTATAGTGAACCCTTAGTTAAACCCTTCCCTGGCTCAGCTTGTTTAAAGCCAGCCAGATCCTGCGTGGTTCAAAACCTCAACATAGGTCACGGTTATCTCCCGAGGAGAAGTTAATCTCTTTTTTTGTGACAGAAATGATGCTTAAGAGCAGGAGATAAAATGGACCACTTGAAGCTGGGATTTTGAAAACCACTTAGCGGGGGCACTTTCGGCCCCTTTCAAATTCAACGGAGCAGGATATGCTCACCAGCACATCTCCCTGGGGCCATGCCCCTTCAAGCATCATTTCTGGCAGTTTCTAGGAATTCATGGAGCAAGACTTCACTGTTGCAAACTGAGAACTGCTGCAAGGGTGGGCATTACACCCTTGGTGCAGCTCCAGGGGCTTATGCCTGTGCTCGTGTTGGAGAAAGCCAGCACTGGAGCTGGAAAGAGCTGCTGCCTGCAGCACACTCCCCTGACTGCACAAATTAGCACATTAGAAAAACCAGGGCTAACGTGGCCTGAGGAGGTCCTGTGCTGGTGCAGCTTCTCAAGTTGCTGGCTCCTCTGAATTCCCCAGCTTGAGTATCCCCCTGCAGCAAAGCATGACAGAGGGCAAGTGTGGCTATGGTATTGGTGCAGGGGCTTCATAGAGTTTTAGATTGATATGAGCTTATTAGTCCAGTTTAATACCTACACTTATTTTCCTCAAATGACAAGGCCAAGGTGTTTAAAAGTCTTTTATAATAAAAGAGAGATCTAGGCACATGGGTGTGAATCAGGTTTGCTGGGTTTGTACTGCCAAGCAAGTAATTATGTACTCTCTGAAGTGATTGTTGATATGTATTTCAATTTATTTATTTTAATTTATTTATTTTAATTTTTTTTTTTTTTTTACACACACATATATACTTTCACACACATGTATGTAAAATATTCAAGGTGCTGTCCAGAGAACATAAAAAAAGTTCCACTGCTAAAAGGTATACACACACACACGTGCATGCACACAATCTAAAACCTCCAGATTTTGTGTTCTTTAAATTCAAGACACCATTTGATTACTATTCAAAGCTGTACAAGCAACCCTCAGATATTCTCTCTTCCTTTACTTTATTTACTGTGCAATAGCCAGAGCAGCTGGACAAATTTTTAAGATACCTATCAAGGCAGACACTGTAATCTTTCAAATATTAACTCAAGCGTTTTTTTAACAAAATCCTGGTAGGGATAAAATGTCTTCATCAACCAAGGCAGGTTTTTTTTAACACATTCCTCCTGGGGAATGTAAATCCCTAAGACAGCAGAGCTGCCAAACATTTTACATTCAGCCCTCTTCTGCAGTACAAGCTTGAGACCTTCTGTCTTGATGCTGTAGAGCAAAAATATTCTTCCTCAGAACTAGCCTTAACTTTTTCCCTTTGTTAAGATTAAGGGCCTTCATAAACACAACCATCGTCTATTATTTTAACAGCACCTGAGCTGACCAAAATTCACAGCTAGAAACATAATTCAAAACAAGCATGGCAAAGTTTCTCCCAAGGGAATATGTTTTAGCTCTGGTGGAGCAATGAAATTACATCAGTTCATACATTTAAACAGAACAGCATGAGAGGATCTAAGTGTTATCTCACATAAAATGTGCAATGCCAGAGGAGCCATTCCAGTGTTAATCTCTAGGACTCGGGACAGATTCTCACAAATCCTAATATTCACTGAAGTACTCTAAACTACCTAGCTCCATTTGCAGACCTTTAGGGACAGTTACTCACCTATTACCTTCTTATCCCTTTTCTTTTAGTTTTGTTTTTTTTTTTTTTTTAAATCCATATATACCCAGGGTGAATCACTATGGCAAGAATGTTATGGTGTAAAGCAGCTGGGAGAGAAACCATTTTTCTTCAACTGTTTCATGTACTCAGAGTTATGACAGAGCCCAGGCAGCACACACCTTGTGGGTGCAGAGAACTCATCAAAGCAAATCGATTCTGAGATATGAGAAATTGGAAGTGTTGTTTAGTTTATGTTCATAGAATTATTTTTAAAAGGCAGTATAGTAAGGAAATAGAATGGAGAGCTAAAGACATTTGCTTTTGTTTTCAACCTGTTCTAGCTAACACGAAGAGACAGCCCTTGTATATGAACTTCAGAAGATCCTTGAAAACACCTACTCCCTATAGAAAGCCAACATTGTTCAAGTTAAATGGCATGTCCAGGACCACTAACAATTTGATGATGTGTTCAGACTTGGAAGGGAGCATTCTCGTGTTTCTTTGCTGGGGCTGTGGAAGAGCTCCTGTAGTAGTAACAGCTCATCCACAATAGCAGCAACAGTGGGCATCGCCTGTCTTTGAAAGGGAACCCAGTCATTCTCCAAGGGTTGTAACTCAGGTTAGATTACAGAATTCCTTGGACTAACGAGCTGCTTAAAGTTACAAGCTGCATAAACCATCAACTCTTGCAGGAGATAGAGAAGACAGAAAACATGACTTGCAGGAACTGGTTAATCAGTCCATCCAGATTCATTGTTACAAGGGACATGACACTTTCCTAAGTGGTTATTCTGGCTCGTTAAATGAATGAGCAGATGTTAGAGAAAAAAACATGTATTTTCCATCCCAGCATTCAAGCACCATCCTAGGATGTCTCACATAGGCTATATGTTTAGTGATAGTACTACTAAATCCTTAAACCACATGAAAACCTTAGTCACATCAAAACCACAGCACAGTGTTAGAGCACAGCTGGCTACCCGCATTTAGAAGTGAGAGAGGTTGGTACTCACCCTGGAGAGCACACAGAAAGTGTCACGACTCCACCTAGCCCAGACTTTATATGCCCCTATCTCAAGGTCACTGGTGATAACTGTTTAAAGCATCAGTTTTCCTCCATGCCTATATTTGTGCACTGGATCCTGGGTGAGGAGACAATGCCTGAGGAGGGGACACATGTGGCTGTGCCCTGGTGAGGGGGGTGGGGGGCAGGAATGTCAGCTGGGAGCCACACCATTCTTGCTCCATGACTTCATAGAAGCAGCTTTTTCTGCTTCTGTGTTTTCACAGGGGGAAATACTGCCTTTCCAAGTGCCTCAGAACTTAATTACCAAGGGCTTGGTTGGGGTGGGGTGGAAATTAACTCTATTCAGCTGTAACTCTCCTAGAATATAAAATCAAAGCTTCACACACAAGGGACAAGTGATTAGAAAGGGAATTTTGTTATGTGAGCCAAACTGCCTTCAAGCAACAAAGCTAGGATGCGAGTTCTCGGATCCCAGTCAAGTGTTCTAAATCCCCTTCTTGGGCTCCAGAGGTTTAAAAGCCAAGCCTATAGGCTCAGGTTTGGGATACATGGGTGTTCCCAAGTTTATGAACAAGGCAAGGCCATTAAATTTAAGAATATATTGATTCTGCCTGGGAAGTTAATCACAGATAATGAACAAAGTAGGCATCAATTTTAGTGAGTACTTTGCTTCAGGAAACTCATTTATGAGACTGAGTTTAAGCAATGTCTGGCCTTCTCATTGTAAACTAATTTTTCCTGTAAAACAACTACTATAAATAACTCAGCTCTCATTTCCCTTTAACCCATAAATAGCAAAACAATTGACACATCTAGATGGATTTGCTTTTACCAGCATGAGTAGATATATAGGCTCCCTTTGATTCTAGCATAAGCTGAATGTAAAAGTGAAAAGGAAAATAAATATAATGGATAATATTTGTTGGCCACAAAAGAAGACAAGATATTACGACTTTAGAAAACCTCAGTTCTGAGGAAGCATGGGGGAGCTGGGAGGGAACTTATCCACAGCTTCATTGAATGCTTAGATGCCCACAGGAGCAAGTGGTTTGGTTTGTGACCAGGCAAGAAGAAAAATGTTTGCATACCAAGTTGGCTATTTTTAAAGCTGTTGTCCTGATGACTGGACAGTGACAGGTTGCACAGACAAAGTAGGCTTGTAAGAAAGGGAGGAATTTAGGGAAGTGATAGACTCAAAGACAGGAGATTGATGTGGCAGGTCTGAGGATCTGAGCGCTTTAGTAACCTGGTATTTTTAGCATTTGGGGAATGCAACCAAGAGACAGCAAATCGCTCCTGCTTTGCTAGAGACATGTTCACCTCCAGACAGACTTAAGTTGGGGAGAGGGTCCCCCGATAAAGCTTGGAGTGAAGCTTTCAGTCTTGGTCTGTGAAAGGAACCTGCACTCAAGCTGAAAAAGAGCATGTCAAGCTTCATCGCTTGACTGGCTGTTGTGCTCTTCTCATTTGTTTCCTTAAACCAGAATCACTTCTCAACCCTCCTAGCCTGCTGCTTTAGAGGTTCTCAGTGTCTCCCAGCATAGATATAGGGGACGTATGTTGATGTTGGCTCCAACTCCTCACTTTTTTGCTTTATATCTGGCAAAGAAAAAGAAAATAGAACTAGGGAATCTCAGTTGCTTAGGTGAACAGTGAATGATTCCGTAAAGCTTAAGCAGAAGCCTTGATCACATAATTTGAAACAAGGTAAATTGCTTGCATCACCAAGATTTATGAATACTGTTAATTGCTGTGAAGACTGAGAAAATGATTGTTTCCTGCCATGAGGGTATAACATGCTGGTACTCTCTCCCTCCTGCTCCTCTCTCACATTGCCAGTAGCTTTACTTCTCAACACAATATTCCCATTACCACCTACTTCGCTTAGAAGGCAGCATCTTTTTTACAAGTGTGTTGTTATCACTTACATTTTTTCTCTTCTGCAAATATTCAGCTTTCATCAATCCTCCATGAACACTACCATCTCACTCCCACGCCTCCCTTTTCTTTTTTGGGGCTGCAAACAACTGCTTCCGTAGCTGATACCAATGCAATTTCAACCCTTGTGTCACTCAGAAAGGGACACAGCCAGCACTGGCTTAAACATGATCTATTGATTTTTTCTTGCTGTCCTGATGTGAATTGATACTGCACATGTTACTCTCGGCTTTTAGGAGTTTATTTGCTTTCTTTTAATATAAACTAGAATTTGCACCACATTTCCTCCCGATTAAATTAGTAACAGTGGCAACCAAAGACATTTGTCTTTTGCAGGGGCTACTTTTAGAAAGGTTAATGCTGGTCACTGTTTCTAGGGAAACAAGGGACTTTGATAAGAAGTCCTCGTGACTAACCTATTTTTAATAACATTACATATTGGAAAGGAATGCAATAATGTTTATCGGCTCTAGACACAGATAGAGTCAATATTATGGTCTTATATAGAAAAGTTGGCATCTGGCATCTCTAAAAGCCCAGTTATGAACCCTCTCTATTTTCACAGAGAGCCAGCTAGCTGTGTTTTGACAAAAGTTGCCTTTACTCTTAGTAAAACGTGCACTGTAATAACCCAGCACTCCTGAAAAGCAAGATCAGTGAGACAGAAGGACATTAGTTCATGGTATAGATGCTTTGAGAAAGCATCTGAGTTGACATCCTCTGGATTGCTCCACAAGCAGGTGTAAAGACTATCCCTCCATGGGATGCAGCTATGTGACTGTACCTGAAGAGACTTGCGGGGGGTGGTGGTATGTGTTCGGTCACTGGTCCCTGCTGCTGTTGCAGTCTCTGTTTAAAGGACAAATAAGAAAGAGCCAAAATGACCTAGTCAGATGCTCTTTGAAAGAGAAAGGTCATCTACGTTTTGGAGGAAGAAAAATGTGAACATTGTGCCCAGCAGCAAAGCTAGGCCCATTCTGTACAAGTGGATGTATTTTCTCTTGCGAAGAATCATGGTTTAATTCTTCAAACCTCTAATGCCCCAAAGAGAAATTGGAGGGGGAGAGAGAGGCTTAGCTTTAAAAATAGTTGTGCTCTGCTACATCTCTAAAGGATGGGAAAATTGGCACTAAATAGTACATTTAAAGTGTGTTTATGACAGCTAGATTTGCATTATTAGAACCAGAAAAGAAAGATCTTCAGGTATCTGCCAGCCTTTGTGCTCCCCCTTCTGCAATGAACACTGTATGCAGTGGCCACAAGCATCTGCAACCTGGAGAGGTAACGGGAGCTTCTGTTCACAGCCCTTTCAGAATAATAATTTTAAATAGTTCCCTCCAATTAATTCTTTGCTGATAACTACTGTGTGGTGTGATAGTATAAAGGAAATGTACATTTCTCTATGGGAAGCATCTGCTTTCATGCAAACATGCCCAGGGAAATAATTTCTAAGCTACCAAAAATGTTTTAAGTGCTTTTAAGCCACTGAAATCCATGATCTATTGCTAATAGTATGCAGACCCCTGAAACAGGATACCTCTTCCTGCTTTGAAAGCTTGAAATCACCCCTGACCACAGAGAATTCATACACAAAGTAAGAAGAGAAGAGTAGCCATTCTTACTAGCTTGGTAGTGCACAGCAGCATCCATCCCTTGGCCACGCTGCCAGCAGGCCCCTGCCTCTCATCCCGTGCCAGCTGCCGAGCTCTGGGCTGCATCGGCACGCTCCCCTCCTAACCCAGGCTAGGATAATAAACATTTCAGAGCTGTCATTGCTGCCTCTCCCCTGCTGACATTCAATCATTATGGTATCTTAAGAACGTTTTAATAGGTCAGAGTTTTAATGGGAGAGCGTGGCTTTTGGAAGTGACACTGACAGCGTTTTGAGAGCAGATTAACAGCACTGATAAATCAATCTCAAACTGACTCACAGCCCTAAGAAAAATAGGAAGTTGAAAACAGTAAAAAGGCAGCCTAGTTAAAGAAAGGGTCTCAGCTCTTTGGCTCTGGAGATACACTTGGGAAGCGAAAGAAGGTTTTTGTCATGTGCCTTCTCACTCTTTTCTCTACAAAAGCTGACATTCTGGCATCCCCTCTCTGAGAAGTATTCACTCTTCAATAAGCTTGAGCATCTTATCTTGCCCATCAGGTCAGAGAGTATGGAATGGCATGCTTTTGGAACTGCCACACATCCTTTTCCCTGCTTTCACGTATCCTAACTGCCATTATCTAGCTGTGCTTTTATTTTTTACCCTGCATGTTAAACTGCTCTGCATTAGCCATAATCACTGGCATAAGGCAGGAAGTTAAAAGCCCTAATAATACATGCAAGTACTTCAGGTTAATCTGTCCAGTATTCATTAACTAATCATTTATTTGCACAGCACAGCATTAGAATTACTGCAGCCCATTCACCAGTTCTATTATGTCCTTCTAAGCTAATAGTCAGAAGTATTTTAGCCTTGATCATGCAGGAAAATAAAAAAAATCCATAAATGTCACTTTGGGGTATTACACATTCCGGCTTCAAAGACAGGGTACTTCATTACCACTGCTTCAGCCTGTAACTATGACGCACTCACTTTCTGCTCAAGCGACCTGAAAAACCACATTTCCGTTTCAATAGGCAGCACTGCCCTAAAATACTCCTAGGCCTTCAGACAACATATTCTAGATCCTGGTGCCACGCTCCTGCAAGACAACTTGCCTCTTTTTGCCTTCTCTTTTTACATTTCAGCTTCAAGGATTCAGTCTGCCTTTCAGATGTGGGCAGAGGTGGGTACAGTCTTTGCTGATTGCCTGGTTTTGCTCCTGTAGAGGTTTATTTTTCAGAGAAGGTGAGGGGAGAAACAAAAAGAAAATATTCTCACCTTCTCAAGTGATTTTTCGATTTTTTGCTTCTGTAATTCTGAATCTTAATGCTAAACTTTCTGTCAAGGATTGTTTTCTATCTTATGTTTACCTTATGCCAACTGCAAACATTCTAAAAAATGCAGTGACAGTTTAATTGGTGAAATAATTACCATGGGGGGTTACTTTATTAACACTGCAAGTGCTGACAGCATATACTCGATGTGATTGGCATGGCACTAAATAGCAAGAACACGCTGCGGGAAACAGACAGCAGGAGCTTTTCAGCATTTCCATTCTGTAAGCAAAGACAAGACACTGTCTTCTTCCAAGCACAACTATACTGAGCTGGTCACCTCCACCACAAAACATAGTCAGCAAATCTCCTTAAAAAAATTAAGGCCTGTTTTTAAAGAATATCTATTTCTAAAGGTATTACTTTCTGCCGTGAGTTCAAAAAAAGCACAGATCTCTGCCTCTCACATAATCCAATGACTTGATGTTTCTCATCAGTCAAATTTAAGCACCTCCAAAAATGGTTATGACATTCTTCTCTCCAGCAGTAATGTTCTGGTGCAACTGGCTGCTGTGTGCATATAAATATATATATGTATATATGTGTGGTGTGATATGTCTGTGTATAGCTACACATATAGAACCATACATATATAGAGATCTGTAAATGTGAAAACAGGTTTATTTTCTAACCCTCCCAGCTATGATGCTCCACACAGCTTAATATGAGATAAACCAACTTTTCCCTTGGAGACCTGATGAACTGATGCAGCAAACTGGTGCTGTACTGCAGCTGAGCTGCGACAGACTCTACCACTGCTTCACTCTCCCCTTTCACTACACTGGGCTTTTGCTACTCAGGCTCAGCACCAGCAAGCCAGATGCTGAAATTCTGTCACCAGTAAAACTCCTGAAGCACTTCAGGCTCAGACTTTTTTGCACAGGGCATTTCTATTTTGCTGGATGAACACATCCTGTCTAACCCCGGATTAGTTTCTGAAGAGGCATTGTAGGACAAGATCAGAAAGGGGTGAACTTCTGGCACATCAGGCTGCTGTGAACTCCCACCACTTCAACACTCTTTGGGAGGGTGGAGAGATGGCAGTGCTGAGGTGCCAAGAGTTACAGGAAAGAGGGTCAGAGAAGTCATGGTGAGAAAAAGCCATGCTAGACCACTCAGATAAACCCACAGAACCCCTTGGAGAATGGCTGCACTACATTTCTAGACTAAAACTCACCGAGAGTCCACTGATGAGATCAGCCAGGTGCTGTCTTTACAGAGAAGGACTACTTTTGACACAACAGCAAGATTTCCAGTGAGGTTGCAGACATGACTCCCCAGCAACAGCTAATTATATTGTAACAGAATTGTTTTCAAATATCTTTCTTTTATAGCTGAAATACACATTTTGTCTTTACAAGAAAAACAAAAAAGTGTGTCAGATTATATGCTTAAGGCTTATTGCACAAAGCCAAAGTACTTGCACATACATAGTTTTAGGCCCTTTGGTCTCACACAACAGTCTAGAAAAGAGAAAGAAGTAAAGAAATAACACATCCAGAATGATGATGCTAAGCTGGACTACTGTAAAAACACTGAGCATGAATGGCAAATATTCCCTGCCTCAGCAGGGCCTCTGAAGCTTCACTTTAAATACCAGTAGCTCAGCAGCATTAAGACACCAAACAGCTCATTGGAAGGACCACCAGCCCAGTTGAGTAACTTGTTAAACTTTCATCAAACATCACTCAACAGAAAGCATAAGGTTTTGATCTATGTAGCCTGTCCCCCAAACTTCTCACCAGCAGCTCCATCTGTTCAAACCCATTCATTGGAAAAACATTCTGGAACAGCCTTGATTGAAAAGCTGTTGCTGTACTGCCCTGTGGATGCAGATGGTTACTCATCTCACCTCTCTAGATGCTGTTCTGCAGTTCTGGTGCCTCTGCCTCACTGCTGCTAGAGAAGGGGATGGGATCCTAACAATAACGTCTGCAGGACAACAAAATAACATTTTAGTTATATAATTATAGAACGACACCTATAACTTCTTTTAAATCATCACTGATGTTTTTCAGGAAATCCAAATTTACAGCAGAAGGCTTAGCTGCAAAATTTAACTTAGAACTTTGACAAAAATATAGGCTATTTTGGGGTATGAAAATATGCTATGGAAATAAAGAAAAGGAAGCTTTATTTTTGAAGTTGGATTATTCTGCCTCTTGCCTGTCAAGATATACTGGTTCGGGTGGAAACTCTGTCGTCCTTGTTGTACTGCAGTTGATGGTCAGGGATTTTGCAGAGCAGAAAAAAAAAGTTTGTTTCTCATCCAGATGTGCACCAGAAACACAGAGAAAGAATCGCAGAGCTTAAGTGCAGATGATTTCCACTGGATGTAGATACCTACTTCTTCCATTACTGACACAGCTTTGTGCTTCAACATTTGCAGTGTATACATCTTCATGAGAAAAAAAAACCCAAACCAACAAAACAACGAACCACAGAGACACAAAAAAAGAAAGATTCAGAAATTATCTGATTACTGACTGCTTTCTAGGAAAGGGAGGTTGGAAAGAGAAGTCCCAAAGGTAGGGGCAACACCCATAAAAACAATGAGGCATTTAATTCCCACCACTTTATCTGCATAGAGTTACAAAGCTGATAACCTTAAAAGAAGAGGGTCTAAGCAGTCTGTTCACAATCACACTGCTGGACCAGGGAAAACCACCAGGCAATGGGGCTGTAAGAATCTTCGTGTCCTTGAAGCGAGTCCCAGTCTTTTCCATGGGGAGACTGGCTTCTCACCAGATGGATCATCTTGCTCACGCATACTTGGTTTAAAAAGTACAAAGTTTATCTGTGTAAAACCTAATGGCAAGTTGTTCTTTCCTGAACAGTTTATTCTGAATGAAGAATGAGAGGGACAGGTTTTAGATACTAGAAGTATAAGGAACGATAGCACTAAGTAGAACTATTGTTCAAAACAGAATAGGTAGATACATTAGAAAATAATAGCAGTGTCCATTAGGTTTCAAGTTACATCTTAGGGTAATTTATCTTGCTTTTCACTGGACACACAGACTTGAATTTTAGCCATGTGCAGCAATCAGAAAACTATCCTGAATACACCCGAACTACTTATGGTTTTCTATTGCCACATAGGGTGTCTGTGCCTTGATGTGATAAAACCACACAAACTGGAGTGTTACATCAATCTATAGAATTTATTGCAATGAGAGAAAGAATCAGAGAGGAGATGTACTGATCCATTCCCCAGAAATAATAAACCATATGCCATTTAAGACTGAATCCAACTGTGATCACCAATTCTATCCCATACTCATGCAATGCAGACAGATTTTACTGATTTGATCAGAGTACACAAAGCTCAAAGAAAACCCCCACTGAAATACTTCCTTACACAGAAAGAACATGTGATTTCAGACTACAGTTTCAAAATGTGTTTCAGAGAGCATTAAAAACAAGTATGAATGAATGTTTTTGTACAGCTTATGAAAAGGAAGCTGCGAAAGAACTAATGAAACAAAATCTTCCACACTCTTCTTATACCCCATACTACAGCCTGTTTGTTAGCAGGAACAATGTGTGACATATCACATGGGACTCTGCTGAGCTGAACTCCAGACCTCTGACACTAAAACACTGATAAAGTCATAACATAGAAAAAAGGGCTGTCCAAGTCCCTTCACAGCAGCTAATCTCTGAGAGTCAGCAATGCCTGCCTTAATTCAGCTATCTCCATAAAGTGTCTCCCACCACTGTTATCAGAACCAGAAGTGAAAAGGGAAGATATTTCTGCACAGCTTTCTTTCACTGGATAGTTGTGTCTGACTTCCACTGTCCAGCTCAGCAGCAACAGAATGAGCGAGGAAAGCCTCAGCCTCAGCCAGGCATGCAGGCTACCTGTAATGGCACGCACTCAAAGAGCAAGCCAAATTACAATTAATTACCCATGCCTTAACATATTCATATCATTTAGTTTTCCTTAGTATCACCTTCTTTCTCTCCCTGCCCTCACCCAAAGACAAGATGATCTAGGAGCAAATCTGCAAACTCCCTTCACACTATTCTCCTTCTGGATTTAGGGAAAGGAAACAGCAGGAGAGCACCAAGTGTGCGCATTGATTGTGGCTCTACATTTAGAGAAGACAACCATATATGGACAAGAAAGAATAATTACCAGACATCGTTTCAATCTTACTCCTCCTTTATCCATTACTGTCTTAAAGACACCCACTTCTCCCCCAGAATTATCCCCTCACTGAAACCATGCGATGGACACATCACAAAACATTCAATTCACTGACATCCAATTCATCATTCTCAAGATTCAGCGCTTGCCATGTCTATCAGAATTTCTTTAGAGATCTGAAATACCTAAAAAGGAATCTGCCACTTGCTAAAACAGTATCTTCCTAGCCATAAAAGCGGCTTAAATAAAAGCTGAAGAGGTTTAAAATCCTGTGTGAACTGATAAGAACAGATCATTAGTATTAAAAAGGCAAATACACACATCTTCCTGTACCAACAGTATTCTGGTCAGTCTATGTAAATCCAGCCTAGTGTTTATGTATTCAACTTGAATTAAAATATGTATTAAGGACAGAATTACATTTAGGAATATGACAGTGATGCTCCAACCAAGCATTATTGATCCAGGAAATTAAGAGATTAGAAAAAAAGAAACCCTGCTAAATTGAAGTAAGAACCATAGTTAAGGAGTTCAGAAAGGCTTCACGTTGCTGTGTAGTGATTACAAACTGTGACTAAGACATCTGAATGCTTGTATTCCTACAAGCTTTTTTAAAGCTGATTCCACCTTTCCAGATTCACTGAATGAGTAATCACTAGCATTCATTCACTTTATCAGTCTTTTTTTTCTTCACTCCCCATCAGGAAGTTGCCATTTCCATACGACTACATGGAGACTGAACGAGGAGCACCAGCTGGGGCTCCTGCACAAGATTTCTGGCCTTCTGGAGGAGCAGAGCACCAAGAGTGCTACTTATAAGGGCAGAATTACTGGAGCCTCACAAAGCAGCCCATTCCACTCACAGGTTTAGCTTTTAATTTGCAGTACAACAACTGGCTTGGGGCTTTTATTTATTTATTTTTTTGACGGGAGGACACTCGCAAAGCAATGGTATAAATATCTGAGTCCTGCCAGCACCAAACTTCTGGTGTTCTCTGTGGTTCTCCCTCATTCCCACCAGCAGATGAGGTTTCAGTGGTTGGAGGATATTTCAAGTGGAAACATGCAAGCCACTCAACGATTAAGGCATTTATCCCTTAAATACTACAGCTAAGTGACTATGTGTGCTGTGTCTCCCCCATAAAAGCTGCATTATCTCTGAAATCAGAGTGGACCTATTTAAGAATTTTTAGCCTGTCTGTAGTCTGTATCATTAAATACAGCCAATGCTAATGACTTGCCTTAATAATTAACTGATTTCTTTATATACATGCAGGCAGAATATGTCAAATATTTTTAATCATATGGAAAGTTCCAAGCATCTGTTTTATTATATCAAGATCATTCAGAACTCAGTAATATCCACAAATGCTTAGTTCTTTAAATGACAGTTTTTAATTAATTTTAACTCAGGCTAATTAAAAGATTTGCAGATTGCAACAATCTAGTCCATTTTCAAAAGGCAGGCTTTTAAATCTGCAGGAAATATGCTCTGTTTTCCACTCAGGTTAAAGATTCACCCCCTACTTTAAGCCTAAAACCCAAACTTCTTCAGACTTCACAGTGGAATTACAACTAACTGCAGGTAATAAAAGTGCCCCATCAGTTTGGGCTCTAAGTTACAAACTCTCTCTTGAAAATATCAAAGTCCACTGCTCCCACTTGCACTAAAATCTGGGCACTCAAGAAAGGAGCAAGGGCTTCAGCTAGAGCCTTTGGTGGTATCAGCCCTGGCTCAATTCCCCTCACCAAACACTTACTACCTGTTTGTGCAGCACTGTATAAAGGGCGAAAACAATATCCAGCTGTGACAGCCACTTTGCAACAAAATAAGGGGACTGTATTTGCTAGGTACTCCACAGAAACAATAGCTGCAGTGGATAATTTCAAAAAGGAGATGGAATAGTTGAAATTTGGAACCAACAAAAATAAGGCTGCGGTTACACTATACATCTCTTCCCACCCAGGTACTTTTCCTTTGTCAAATGTTATTGGAATTGATCAGGCCAAAGTGGCTCCACTGACATTCCTACAAGTCAGTAGCTGGATGGAAGCTGGACACTAAAGCCAACACAAGCAGAAGTTGGTTTCGTTGTTTTTGTTTTATCTTCTGTGCACCAAAGCCTAAGGCAGCTTGCATGTCGTAATTTCCAAGCCAGCATCTTGACCTCCTCTTTCCACCCTAGTAGAATGACCTCCCCGGTGACACAGTGGAGCCCCCATCACTGGAAGCTTTTCAGATGTGATTGGGCAAGGTGCTAGGTAATCTCATCTAGGCACGAGATTACCTAGCACCTTATCCCATGAAAAATTTGACCAGACGATCTTTCAAGGTCCCTTCCAACCTGGGCTGTCCTATGATCACTAGGGGCACACAGATGAGGGAACAGAGGTCACTTTTGCTTAGAGGAAAACGAGGAAGAAAAGGGGCTGATCCCAGAGTGCATAAGTTTTGCTGCTTGCAGCACGCACTGCTTTAAATGCATGAAAGTCACCAAGTCCTTGACTGGCATGAACAAAGTTGGATTTTCATCACAACACCTTCATACAGCTGCTGGCAATGAGCTTCTTTCATATACAAATATAGTTAATGTATACAGTGATGGTTGGCTTGATTTCTCCATTTAGCATGAGTAATGCATGGAGCCATAGTAACCAGCTCCTGCCACCAAGCCTTTCTTCTCTTCTGAAGTCAATCTATTTCTGCACAGATCTGTGTCCTCTTCAGGAGGTTGCATTTCTCCTGGTTGGAAGAGCAAGTGAGGGAGAACTGGCTCCACACTTCTGCCACACACTGCAGAGATGACATGGAGTGACCTTGGCTATTGTTCTGCAAGTAGTTTTCCAGCACGTCACATGCATCTGTTACCCACTTATCGACCCACTTGAGTCTATATAAACCAGCCAATATTCTCTTTGCTCAACACGGTTATTAAAAATTCAACATTTATGTATAGCAACATTTCAAACAAATTTCCCAGTCAAGGTATTAAGAGTTTTAAGGTGCTGGAAAACCATTTTCAAGGAGTTCATGGAATTTCACAGCAAAATAGGTTTGTAGCTAGCATTCACATTAGCATTATGCCTGTCTAAAGGATCTTGAATCTGATGACATTTAGCTTTTAAGGTTTTAAAGATACAAGCATGCCAGAGCCTTTAACACAAGATAACAAAATCCCATTCCATTTGCCTAGATCAGCCTTTTTGAGTGTTGCTACCCGAGTGCTGAACTCGAGTCCCAGATCTGATCTAAGCTTTATCCCTTTCTAAATGGGTAAAAATAAACACATTCTTTCTTACCCTTTATGGAGATGAAAACATTGCAAAGGAGGAAGTACATGTCTACTGTGAAGAACTGAGCCAAGAAGCAAGGATTATCCCAAAAAGGACATGCAGCAAGCACTACTTTAGCTGTTGAGCTCTTTATAGTATATAGTAGTGTTTATATACAAAATTAATGATTCAGATGGTAGCTTAGACTACAGACCTGTTCCTGGAAAAAGGGAAAAATCCCCTCTCCTTCCCCAGAAAGTGCTAAAGTGATTACAGACCCCTTTGCATAGAGGAATAATATGTAGCCTCAGAAAATGTTCTAAGCTATTGTGATATTTTAATTGTTACAGTACTGTACTGAACTAAAGGGAAACTGGCCGTGTGCATGAACTGTGAAAAGCAACTCACTTTAGAGAGCAGTAAACCAGGTTTGGCCTAAATTGCTGAGCTTTACTTTACCCTGGGCTATGCACAAATGCAGAGGTTACCAGAGCCCAGCTGGCATAAGTAGCCCACTGAATGCCTTCTCTTAGCCCTAAGTTGCAAGGCATCATTGTAACTATCCAATAAAAAATTACCTGTTTGTATCAGTGGTATGAATGATGGTGGTTTAACACCTCAGTCCAGGAGAATTCTCATCCAAGCACACATCCTTGTTAGATTTGCCTGGAACTGACAATGTTTATTTAATAAGCCTGGGAGAAATCCAGGAAAATGTTATCACTGAATTACAGACCAATGCCAGACTTCAGCTACCCCATTTAAAATTTTTAGCATACTTCAACACCGCAATGAACAGAAAATACTTTCCAAAGATTAGCGCCGTTCCTCCCATCACTCCTTTAATCGCTTTCTACCTTAAGTTCTGCAAAATAGAAGAATTTTGGGGAGGTGGTGGTGGATGGGACACTCCAGTTCCCCTAAGGCAAGCCATCCCATGCTTCTTAGCTTGCAGGGCAAAATCCACTCCTACACCCTGGCTATCTATCTCTATAATATAATTGCTTTTTAAACTGCACACATCGCACACGATGGTAAGATTCTTACAGGGCTTAAACACTGACATTTGAAATACTTTCTCTCTAACCTGAGGCTTAGCGACACAAAACATGTTTTACCTCCACAGGATATTAAAAGATAGAGGAAACTTAATAAGTATCACCCCCTAACAGTCAGCAAGTTCATCTCATGGAGAACTGTACCTCAGGACTTGCACTTTGGCTTGGCCAAAATGCTTTTCACCATTTAGCAATCCTCCTTGTGTGCAGACTTGGTAAGCTGATAACAATGTTATCTGCAGCTCAGGTCTAGCTTCTATCCTTTCTTCTCACCAACTCATGAATAAACATGACAGTTTATCATCAGGCCTTAAGTAGTTAGATTTGTAATAAACAAGGCTTGGGAGCAGCAGGGAAAGGGGGAAGGAAAAATGTCATTTGACTAGTCCAGGGTTCAGAAATAGAACTAAAATTGGAGGCTGTGTGACCTCGCTTCAGCACCTGCATGTGTAAGCACTCTGCTTCCAGTGATGTGATTAGATGCTATTTTTCCCCTGGGGGCTCTGCCTCATTCTGCATGAGATAGGCCTGCTGGGAAGGAAGGCAAAGTCAGGTGGTGAAGGAGGCTGCTGTCTGCAAGTCCCTTTTCGTGTTGTTGCAGAAGCTGCCTTCTGTACGAGTCAGAAGTGGGAAAAGAAAGATGATTTTAAGATTCAAGTAATTGTTTTCTGCATTAGTATGCCAGAAGGCTTGACCACAAGGTACCTCTGTGGTGGCAAGCCAGCCATTTAAACCAATTTTTAGGCAGGTAACCACCATAATTGGTTATATTTTCTATGCAATTATGTTCAAAACCCCTGGTTTGCATGGAAATGCTAGGTGGAAAGCACATGAAAATACTCTGTATGCCAGGGCTGCAGCCAAAGACACCAAGAGCCATTCTTTGGAGCTATGGAAAGCCTCTCTGTGCACATATGTACTAAGTGTTATGTACTAAAAACCGGAGGCTTTCAACTTTGTCATCTGTGAAGCCCAAATTTGCATCTTCATTCTCTTAGGAACATGAAGATAATCATATGTAGACACCATACATACCATACAGAAATGAATGTGTGAGAAAAGCTACACATCAGATTTTATCTTCATCTGTTTAATAGCTACTTATAGGTGAAAGTTCTTCACACATACAAGTGTTCAAGAACCATCCAAGTAACAGCATCTGTTCGAGCATTACAACCTGGAGACGTGTTCTGCTCATGCAGGAAGAGGCAGGAGAAACCTCGATTCTGCTACTCCACTAAGTCAAGTAACCCAGTAATCTCTCTGGGAGAGAGCAGTCATCAGCCAGCCCAAAGACCATGCTCTCTAAGCATACCATGCCTAAAAATGTACAGCACTTCAGCCACAGACATTAAACAGGTGAAGCAGTAACAACAGCCTCACATGCAAAGAGAGGATTCTATTCCCCGAGCCTATTAACACCACCCTGAACCCCTCAATAAAAACTTATGCCTTTCACTGGCAAGAGCAGAAAGATATTTACTGGGTCTTTGCTGACCACAAGCAAGGCACCAGCACAATACCTTGAAGCATACTGCAGAACTGTTAAAGCAAACCATTAAACTGGCACTAAAATGAGCCCAATAGTTCTGTGACATTTCCAGGTGCCATAGGATGCAAAACCCACCCGGGGTTTGTCAGAAGCCTCTGTTTTTTTAAAATACATAGCCTTATATTTCCTTCAAAGGTTACAGGACATTCTGGCAATACTGTAAAACACAACTGAAATGCAACACTTGAGCATCAATATAAGCAAATAATACACCCAGATAGATTATTCTGAAGTCAAACCGAGACAAAATAACAGCTGCTCGCTTACAAAATTAGTTTTTAATAACTTAATGCAGTGTAAAGCCCTAAACCCGATTGTTAGCTCAGTTACTCTGCAGAAAAATTTAACTAATACAGTATTTGCTCTCATGTAAAGGCTTAGCCATGCCTGCTATGTGGGACCTCCCAGCAGTATGAGGTGCTTGTTCTTCATGCAGAGCTAACCTTTTCAAAGATCTACTTTGGCCCAGAGGAACAAGATCCTGCAGAATTTAGTCAGCACGTATTAAGTGACAACCCAGAGGCTGGGCTTAGAGCAGAGACTCTTTATCACAAGCCAACCACATTAAAACTGCGGTCAACTATTATACTACAGTAGCTTAGCCAAGGAAATCTGGGATTTTTCCACTCCTAACAACTTCTTTAGGATCTGGTGACACAATCTCTCACTTTCCCTGCACTCCCTCCTCGCTTCATCCTAGAGCACAAGCAGTGCTCGAATGTCTCAAAAAAAAATCCCAAATAATTCCACTGCTTGTCTCCCTGTGCTTTACCTGTTGCACTAAGGAATGCGTAAGCCACCTTCACAATGTTTCTCAAACACTGTAGAGTTCATTTCTGATGCAGAACTTTAGAAGGAAATGATGTTTTAAAGCCCTGCAAGCAAGCAGTGTTCTTAGCTGGATTGTGAAAGCAAGAGCTACAATGCCCACTCTTGAGTAATGTTATGTTGTCCATGCTTCTTTCTCTCCTGTAAGGGCCCCAGGAGTTTATTCCACACACAGTGTGCTGTGTTCAGGACTGGGATTATCCACTGACTGAAAGGATACTTCAGATCATTCCTAAATATGCTTCAAGGTCCTTTGTACCTTCTTTCTTCCTGCCCCAATACAGTAAAAGTTTTTCATTACCTGCTTTCCTCGAGGTTGTGCAACAGCTCGGTTTTAGCATAACAGGTTTGGATTGAGTTTTACAAGCGTAACACTCCGCATGTTTGATAGAAACAGGCTGAACACTTCTTATTGCTGTTAGGACATCTTCCCTAAACTCTGGCCAATTTTGTCCATTCAGTTCATTTTGCAAGTTAGGCCAGAGTCCTAAGACTAAGTCCTTCAATACTAAAGTTCTGTGGTAGATAACCCCAGATTCCTTTCCTCTCCATCAGGCGCCTTACAAAAAAAATGGGGTTGGGGGTTTCCTCAGTCAACATGGAGAATACACAACACTAAAAGAGAAAGTTTCTGCGTCATTAGTCTTGTTACATTGTTTTTCCTTTTTAGCAGTTTCTCCACAAAGCTGCTGTTCTGAAGAGAAGATCCTGGCTGTCACAGCTTAGGGCCAGGGCAGCCCCCTAGGCCTGTAACAGATGCTCTCTGTTAACCCCCCTCCCTCCCCAAAGGGGAAAGGCAATAAGGGAGAGAGACTGAGCCCTTAGAAAAGGAAACTAGAACAGCTTCAATGATGATAATAATAAAATGGAATGTATACAAGTATATACAAAACCCAGTATCAACTCCCCACAAATGGTAATGACATCACTGTCACCACTGATGCTGTGGAGCAGGCACCAGGGGAGTCCCAGACTGGGCCCTGCAGCAGACAGGAGCTGTGTTCAGGAGCTGGATTCTGGTACTGGATTCAGGAACACATGGATCAGGATTGAAGGCAGAATGCACAGAGTCCTCCTCAGATGCCAGTCATTGAAGAAGCAAGGAAGAAGCTGAAAAAGCTGAGCTGAGCCCAGTGGGACTTGACCCTCATGATCCCTCATCTTTACACCAAATATGATCTATATGGGCTGGAAAACCTCATCAGTTAGTTTAGGGTCACCTGACCTATCCACTCCTCCCTGTAGGTGCAGCCTTTCACTTTCTGCACCCCCAACACAGTACACAGGATCCAGCAGTGGCCTTGGTCTGCACACCAACCCTTGGTACCAGCTCTCTAAACACTGGCTGTTATCACTGCCAGCAGCAGACACTGTCTGGGAAAACAGGCTGCTAACGTCAGAGAGTGCAGTTAGAGACTGAGCTGAGAAGTAAAATCACTGAACAGTTCTGTTCTCACTCAAACCAGGACACTGGCAGAAGAAAGAATGCAGCTCATAGTGATGCTCTTACACATTCCCTTAGAAAGATGGGGTGGTGGAGCAAGTAACACAGAAGTTTTACTGGAGTTCACCAGTAGAGTTGTATATTTCCATTTCAAAGATATCATGAGGTGAACTGGCTGTGTTTCTCTCAGAGAAATTGCAAGCATAAGGAAAGAGAAACCCTGACCAGCAGTTAACACTTTTGTCACTGCTGAATCTGTAGCATGAGGTTTAGACTACTTTACTCATTAATTTCTTTTGTTTATACCACCAGTAAGTAAATCCTACTACTCACAATCAGTACTAAATACTTCCTGAAAAAAAAAAACATCTATCAACAGTCAGATTAACTGTTCATTATATTGCTGGTTTTAAACAGGCTTACTTAACAGCACTTCCATTTAGGATCACTTCTTAGAGCAAGGCCATGCTCTCAGTTTGCAAAGCTCAGAAGTCCAACCATTGGTGTGGGACATTAACTTGATCCTTAAGAAAATTCCAGCCAAAGTTTCACAAGCCTGGAAGGAAGAGGTTTTCTTTTGCCTACATTAAGTTGTATATGCTAGCATAAATACCACAACATAGATATTTTGACCAGACTAATAAAAAAAATGCTCTGCCTTCTTTATAAGAGAGAAGCGTATGGGGAGGACAATGACAGCATGGGAATTGGTTCAGGAAAAGCTCAATCTTGTGTGCAAGGACACAAATTTCACTTAATTCAAAAGTCAAGAGATCAATTCCACAGCCTGTTTTATCCCAGAGATATGAAAGACTCCACTACTAGAGCCAAAGAGTGCATAAGAAAAGTTTCCTAATTTCAATACAAGACAGACACTTCACCAGGAAAAATGTGGTAGGCAGTGTCACTTGGAATCGGTGGTGAGAGACAGAGAAGTAAGGGAAAGTGAAAGCATAAAATAAATCAATAGCAGGGAAGAAGAAAAAGATCAAAGAGTGTAGAACTGAGAGCAAAGAGAAAGGGAGTAGTAAGGTGGAGACAACATGCAATGGATTCATTGAAAAACATCAATTCCAAGCTTTTTACTATTATCCCCCCAAAAGTACATCAAAAATGATCTAGAGAGCACAGAAAACACAATACAGAAAAAGAAATACTGTTTTAACAGAAATATTGAAGTAATGTAGCAAACTATATAGAACCACATGCTGAATGGAAAACGTCCTACAGATTATGCAGGATAAAAGGCAGCTACTTTCAGATAAGAAATCTGGAGTGCCTGATGCTGAGAATCGAGGCTCCTCTGAACTAAGACAGCTCATGAGTGTCTGCACTCGTAAAACACGCAATTGACAACCTGACATAACACAGATAATTAAAAATCGACTGTATTGAAGAGCTATTCATTGCGGTGCTGCCAGCTACTCTGCAGTAAATGAGGGAGCCTATGGGGAACAAAAAAGTCCAACAGCATATTGCATACAGCACATAACAAGAATATTAAAACTGCACAGGGAACCTTAATACAGAATTCTTTTGAACACTGATAATACCAAGATGCCTAAAAGAAAAAATGCAGCACACTGATATTTCTCTGCATGAATTATGTTTTTCTACAATGAGAAGAGCTATATTTTTTTAACAAAATTCTAAACAGACATCAATTTATTTGCTAGTTCCATTAGCCACTATTCATTACCAATCGCAAAAGCACTGCCAGGAAAGAACACAGAAATACTGTCCAAGTGGCTTGATGCATCCATGTGTTTATGTGCCATGCAACCCAACAGAGATCTGCAACACTTGGCTTACAACAGCATTCCGAAGCAGCACATTTTTCCAGGGGGAAAGAAAAACAAACAAAAAACCCAAACAAAACAATCCACAATCAATATTTATACAACATGCTTATTGCTGTGGAATGTAAACTCCAAAGATTCGTTTACTGTTTTCTGAAGACAGCAGCCTTAGTGCTGCACAACCTTACTTTGGTGAGCAGCTTGACAGTTTTGCCCTCCCATTCCACCATTTGAAAACAAAGTCAGACCAGTATTTATCAGTTTAATTAGTAACATGCTTAAGATTTGCTACCTGAATTTGCTTACAGAAGCAGTTTCTGACCGAAGAGGAGCAAAACCACCTACTTACCCCTTCCCCATGAGCAAGAGATTTAAACAGAAATGAACTCTTATCTGCAAATTTACTCTGACACTCAAATTTCTTAACTCATTAGACTGAAGTAAAAAAATCATGGTTAATGAAGCTTTCTTTCCCAGTTGAGTGTGCACAACTAACAAAATTCCTCACTACAGCAATTCCAGGAACATTCTTTTTTTTTTTGGACCTTCCTAAACAATAACTGCATTTTATGCAAAAAAAGGCAACCAAACTGCATGCCTTGTGAACAGTTGTTGGTCATCTCTATAATTTACCTCACTGAAAGAATAGATAAAACACAGAAAATAAGACGAAATAAATATTTTTTTTATTCCCCTGGTCTTCACAGAGACCAAAACAATGTCTAGAAATCTTACCTGTGGTTGTTATAAAACCTGTTTTTTAGTAACAGATTAAACCAGATGCAATTTGTCTGATGTTGAGTAACATCAACAGAATGTACAAGGCTGTGCTTGGACATGAGTTGAACAGATATTGTAAGACACATCTGTTACACAACTGGAAAACAAAAAGAATCTCAGATATTTTAAAATCTAGCCATTACAAATTAGATACAAATAAAGGCAATAATGCTACAGAACAGGATATATATTAGATTATCCAAAAATCCCCTAGTTCTAACAAAACACAAATACTAATGAAATAGTCTGCCAACTACTAAAAGACATGCTATTCAGGTCACATGTAAACTAAGGAGGGGAAAGTGTTCTGTCACTCAAAGATGTGCATCAAATTCAAATACTAGTCTTTTGTAGGAAAGTTTATTTCTTAAACAAAATTGTCTAAACAGTTCCACTATGGACAATATGGGAAATGCTTTTGGTGTACAGCAGAAAATGCCAATGCTGACAATAGCTAGCACGGATAGATAGGAGCATCAAGAAAGTGCAGATCTTTTTAAAGAGTGAAAAGTGTTGCAGGACTAGGAAAGTATTGACTGGTATTTTACAAATATTTGAACATTCATGTATTTTATTTTAGCATGCTTTCCCTAGTGGATGCTACTTGCTGTAAAATCATTCAAATCTGGTGTTGTACATAATCAAATTCATATCTCCTTGTAATTAGAAATGTCTCCATGTGTTTATTTGATGAAGCACTTGCACCAATACGCTGATAAACACAGCTTTCAATGTAACATGTTCTAACTGATATAATCCATGTTCTTTCCATGGTTGCACCTTAGACATCAGGAATCAACACTGCACAAACAGTAATGGTATTCAGAAGAGTTTACAAGATGAAATTACTGAATGGCTTAACCTATGAAGCATGCTGCTTGCCAGACAGCCAACAGAATATACAAGAAGGAAAAAAGTTGTCAGTGACTCTTATTTTGTTTTGATTCCCTATATATAAAGGAAGGTTAGTCACCAGCAAAAGTTGCATTCAGCTCTCAATACAGATGATAATAGTTCTACCAAGACCAGCAGAAGACCTATTTGCTATACAGTAGCTCAGTTTTTTCAGGCCAAAGTTTCTACTTTCTTTCCAACTTATAATTAGGCTACTTTTATTTTTTTTTTTTTAATAGTCAGATAGTACGTTAGCTTCAGGTTTAAAAAACTTCACATATATTCATACATATGAAATATTAAAATCTTAACAACAAAGCTCTATAAACTGAGATTCACTGTTTCTGCACTTAACTTGCCACCACTTAGACTGTGAATCATTGCAATCATATTTGAGTGTTTGTTCAATTCTTCCTTCTGTAGTTTTACAAGTGCTTCTTTTTCTTCCAAGCGTCCTTCCAACTGAGATTTTTGAACTTCCAGAGAAGATGCCTGCAAAAACAAAACAAAATGTCATAATTCCTTCCATTATCACCCAAACAACATACATAATACCGTGAAAGCTGAGCGGCTTGGTGGCAAATGTAAGCAAGTAATTAAAAAGTACTTTTAAAGTTACAAGCTTGTTTCAGACATGTCTCAGCTGTACATTTGGTGCACACAAATGATTATACCAACTGCCACGCTTCAAACTGTTTGACAGCATGGGAAAGCACCAACCTCCCTGTTACTATTGCTCTACACAAACAGCAGAAAGGTTCACAGTTAAGACATCCACATTTCATTTCAAGCCCCACACCAGTAAATATTTACTGAGAACAGAGGAAATATTTGCTATATACTGGATAATATTGCCTGGAGAGATTAGGCTTTGCTTTCAGGGAATGCAAATATAACACATGCATTTGCCAGACTGCACACTTTGCATTTAAAATGAATGTCTGCCTTATGAGTTTACAGGGAGCCTTACCTACAGGCAGGGATGTACAGGTTGCACTGAGGTTTTGGGGATTTAGTTTTGTATTTTTAAACATTAACCTGTTAACCTGGTATAGCCAAGCTGATCTCCATTGTGAAAAAATACACTATTTTTCTTAGAGACAAAATCAGATATTTTTAGATTTTCAAAGATCAAAAAGAAAATTGGATGCATTTTGGTGTGCACACATGTAGCATATGTACAGGACATGAGAAAGGGGAGAAAGCAAGTCCATGCACATTTTACAGTAATAAAAACTACTGAAGAGGAATGTGCTACATTCTCTTATTTAATACTATACTAAAGATTTAGTTGCTTTATTTTTTTTTCTTCCAGGTATGATGTGCTCACAGACTACACCTCATGTAGCCTCATTAGAACCTGACCCTGACTCTTCTCTTAAATTCAAGCTCAGCTACTCAAAACTCAAAAAGTTACACAAAAGTTGAAAGAATTTGTTCTTGTTCACAACAAAGACTGCTTTAGTTTATTTAGCTACTTTACCACTGAAATACTGATTTACTAACTCTACCAGTTAAATAGGTATCTAAACTTCCAGTCTCTAGAAAGCAGGTTTAAATAATTCCTTACCTTGATACTCAGTTCTTTCCTTGCTTGCTCCGTTTTATTTAATTCCTTTCTAAGAATATCTATAGTTTGTTCCATATCTGTCTTTTCTTTCTGCTGAGCTTTCAGTTTTTCTTCCAGAACTTTTATTTTCTGTTCCAAGGCTTAAGAAAATGAACACATTAAAAGATGGGTTGCCAATCTTAGAGAAGACACACTGCATTGCCTGGGAAACAAGTGTGGTTTTTTGCCTGACTTGGCTGCTAATAACTGAATTACTGAGCAGTGCCATCTACTGCTAAGTTTTGGTGGCTGCTTCCAGTCATTTGTAGAAAAAACAAGCTCTTGTAACTTATAATTCCTACAGAAAATAGTTCTAATGAATGAGTTATGAAAATATCCTCCAGAGATATATGATGCTGTGCAAAGATTCAGTGAAGTCCACAGAGTCTCAGAAATGTTTATGTATACTTTCTAAAAAACCCTAGAGTCTGGGTTTGTTTCATTAAACTGCAAAATTAGGTAACCCTGCCTAACTTTAGGATTTACAACTCAGTATGATATAGTTGCTTATATAGAGCCCATAATAACTACATCTAGTCAGCTCTCAAGGTTCAGTGACCTTCAGACTAGTGACTTACTTGCTATTTTGCCATCTCTCTCCTGCAGCTGTTGGTGTAATTCTTTTCTGTGATGTTCAGTTTCTAGCAACTGTGCAGCAGTCCTAAAATTGCAGAGAAAGAAGTTTTAATGATCAAAGTGAGCTACACTATCATTGCTCTGCCATAAGAAACCAGAATGAATTCTGTATAATTTCCAATTGCCGTCAGTAGCTTCAAATCAAATGCATGACTTCGCAGGGTTTGAGTACAAACATTTTATCCGCCCCTCCCCCTGTCATTAAACAGTCGTTTCCCTTCTCAGACCGTGGAGACATGGTAGAAACTACTGAAGAAGTTCATACCTGAAGCTTAAACACCAGCAACTGTTGCTTTTGATTATAGTCACAAAGCATTCAAAATACCACGACAGAACTGAAACTGTCATTCCACCCGATCAAAATTCACTGCCATTAGTGATTAAGGGTGCTGGGGTTTAGCTCTTCGTATCCTCCTGAATTGACAATAACATTAGTAAACCCAGTTTCAGATGTGTTCCATGCAAGCACATCTGTGTGCAAGTATTTTCCAGTGCCATTCTGGACATCTTTGAGATTGTCACACAATACTCAGCAAAAATGACCATTTCATAAGACACTGCCATAACCTGTAGGGATGTCTGCTTCAGTCTTTACTAGTTAGGTTAATATTTAGTTTCCACAGTCATTTAATATATAGGTACTGTCTCAGGCCAGCATTATAACTGTAACCTGAACATGTTGTGCTCTGTGAAGCTAATCTACTTTTCCATTACTAGCTAGCCTAATTTCTAAGGCATATTCTATCTGCCACTTGCCTTGCCTGGATGGCATCTGCTGTCACTTTTGTTTACTTGTTTATCCTCTTCCTAAAGGGAATCCTCTTGCTAGTTTCTAGAAGCTGCAGCCTCTAGCAAGAGAGAGGGGAAATGTATTTCCATGGTTTCATTTTATTAATCTATATAATAACTGCTCCCCCAACCTGCTTTTGAAAAGGGGCAGCTGTCACCAGACTATCTCCCCAGTTACACTGAACTGCACATTGCACCAGTGTCCACCTTTATTCAACATCAAACTAACAGACCAGTATGAATTTTTTACCAGTTGAATCAAAACTGAAGGCAGTGATTTGGACTTCTCTGATTACTGACAAAGCAAGAGCCTGGAAGGATGAAGTGAACTTCGCAAGTAAAGCCAAAAATAGCATTTTATTTCTAAACAATACAAGGCCTACCTATGTGCATATTTTAAAAGGTATCTTCTGCAAAATTAAGTATTTATTAAAGTTTCTCAAAAAGGAACCATATTGCCTTTGTTACACTGATGAAAGTACATCAGACCTCTGCTTTAAGCCATCAAAACCAAACAAAATAATTAGTCCTTAAAGAAGACATGAGTAATGGTAGCTTTGTGTTTGAGGAATGATGTTCTATGCTACAGACAATACCAAACATTAATTTTTCTAATACAATTTTTAAATGTATTAGTTTAGTAGGTTTGTTTGTTTTTTTCCTCTGATCTGATGACATTTCAGAGAAACCTTGCAGGCTAAAAGGGAATACATTAAAATCTTTGTGATAACAGCATTTAAGAATTCAACAACAACCAAAAAAAGATACTTCTTGGGTGTATTTGAGGGATTGGGGTGGTGACTTTTCTTCATTGCTGTTTTTATTTCCTACTGTCACTGAAGTCTAGGAGTTTCTCCTTGACCCTGACCAATACAGGAGCAAACAAAATAAACCAAACTTGCTACTATGGATTTTCACGTGACACACACATATAAAGCAACCCTGATGGATCATCATTTGCTAACTCCACTTCTTCAATGTTACTTAAGCACTATTGAAAAATTGAGACTAAAGTGTTATTTAATTTTACATTTTTTTTACCTTTGATTTACTTTAAAAAGACTGAATTGAACTCACCTGTCATTCTGCTGCTTGAGTGATTCACTGAGTTTCTTCATTGCTTCCATTTGTTTGTTTAGTGAAGTGCACGTAACCTGTAGATCTTTATATTGTCTTTCTGTTGTTTCATACCTAGAAATGAATTAAGGCATTACTGTTGGAAAGTAAGACCTTTTGAAGAGTAGTTTTATTTTAATAGATTGCCAAATAAACATACTTATCAGGACAGTCAAGCTAAAAGTAAGGTGTTCTGTGGGGGGTGAGGTTCAGTGGAAGATTTTTTTGATGGCAGTTTGTTGTTTTGAGTGTTGGTTTGTTTTGGTTTACTTAAATGAACATGCTTGGAGGAAGAAAAAAATCCCAAACAAACAAAACCAAACACAAGCCAAGTTTCAGTGAATCCCTTGCATATCCTTAATTATTAAGGATCAGAGAGCAACCTTCCTCCAGTAGAAAACTTTCAGGAACTGACAAAACAGACAGACACCTTTAGAAATTTGACATGCAAAACCTGGTATAAATTAGCTATTTGCAGTTATCTGTCAAGGGACCCTTTAAGCACATCTGTGACCTCCAGTTGTCTTGTGATACCAAAAGCTGAACATAGCAAATACATTGTAATGTGCACTGAACACAAGTTTGAGGTAGATCTCATGCTCTGCAAACGTTTTCATACTTTCCTACCAAATGAGAAATTCCCTCCCCTAATACCAGTCACCTGACTGATTAAGTGTGCAGACTTTTTCCTTCATAAATACATTGTGAGGATCCAAAAGCTATTTTGTCCCTAACTTTGGAAAATTTACAGCTGTTAGATACTAGATTGAAGCTGGTTTATTTCACATAAATTAGTCCAACACATGTTCACAAAGTGTATAGCTGCACAAAGTTCAAACTACTAGATACTTATTTAAGAAACCTCATCACGGCCAAAAACTTGATACGTATTTCCTCCCTCAGCGACTCCCTTACGGGAGCAATATGCCTTCAAGCTTATCCAACATATTCCTTCCTCCCATTATTAAGCAAGACACTTGCTCTCAGCTTTATCAGCTTCTTTGCCTTGCTGACACCTAGTGACAAGATCAGCTCATGTGAGTTGAAAAGCCAAAGCTCTTTGAAACCTTTATTCCAAAGTATATTCTATATTCATAAATACTTTCCATTTTTATCTATTTTGTGTCTCATGTGTCTTTATTTAGCTTAACATGTCCTTGTTTAGCTTAAGATGCTAAAGTAGTATAAGTAGTAGTGCTTATAAAAATTTGGGACATACAAAGTGCCTCCCTCCTCTCTACCTCACTTTTACCTGATTTCAGTAAATATGCTGCAGAAGTGCTCAAAGATGCAAGCTACTACCTTATGCAGATAAACTATTATTGGCTGCTTCTCCAGACTACTTATAGCACATCAAGACATCATATAAGATCAAAGAAAGAATTCAAGAGTATGGTAGTCATAGAATGTTTTAGGCTGGAAGAGACCTCTAGAAGTCATCTGGTCCAACATCCCTACACAAGTAGGGATATAATACTAATAGAAACTAAGCATTGTTAATTCTGTTTCTTCGTATAAAAGGAAGCGTCATTCTCTAAGCGTGTGTTATTTCCTGAACTGGACGTTCATCTACATCTACAGCTGTAGCTCTCACTCCATTAACTTCTTGAATGACTTAAGTTAACCTTGTTGACAAGCATGTAGAAGGAAAAATAATGATTTTTTCACTTAAAAACATAGAGAAGCAACATTACGTGCTACTTTATTGTACTTCGCCCAGTAAAGGGCTTCGACATTTTTTGAACATTTGCTTAGAGATCTTACAAGCCTTACCTCTGAAGAAGATCAACAGAGGATTTTTTCAGTATTTCATGTTCTTCCACAACTGTTTGTAATTTCCTGTTGTGTTGAAAGAGCTGTTCAATATCAGTCTGTGCTTTTTCAGATTCTACCTGCTGAGCTTTCAGCAAATCATTAAGTTCTTCATTTTTTCGTTCTGCATCCTTCAACACTGCAGCAAGAGTTCTTGCCTTTGAGTGGAAAGACACCACCCACACCAAAAAAACAAACAACAACAAACAACCCACAATTACAAGCAATTCTGTTTCACAAGTCACTTTAATAGGCATATTTGAGTCCACAGATTTAACACTAAAATGCCATCAGCTACATTAAGAAAAGGATTTCTCACTTTATATTAACTACAAATTAATCTGTTCAGTTAATTCCTCCAGCTCTCTTTAGAGAGGGTATGAGGGGAGAGGGAAAAATGTAAAAGATGATACATTTTAGTTATGGATTTAGTTATCTGAAGCCTGGTATTCATTATAACCTTTAAAGAATATAAACGATTCTGAGTTTTCAATGCATGTTTCAAATACAAGCAAGTTCTATTTGAAAGCTCATCTTTGACAAGTGATTAAAAGGCCCAAACAGGAAACATTCCTTCACATACCAGCAAATTCTGTATATAATTCTAGTAAGTAGCTTTATTAATTTTCAAGATTACAACTATTAAATTAGCACTAATAGTTAACAAGCCATAATCAGCACAGTGAGTTATTTTGACTTCCTATAAGGGAAAGGACATTAAAAGAAAACTGTTTTAAGACAGTGGAAAAAAGGATGTTCACGATGGAAATTAACACTGACCTAACTTGCAAGCATAGCTTACAGCTAAGCTGTATAGTTTCCACACATGCAACCATAGTTGAAGCTACATACACAGTTATGCTCAGATTCTCAGAAAAAAGCTCCTGCTGCTTACCTCAGACTCAGCCTGGGCTCTCTGACATCGGTACTGAGCCATCAGCCTATCAGCCTGAGACAGAGCTAGTGCCTTTGCTTCCAAAAGGTCTTGCAGCTTAGTTTCTTTAGACTGTACACAGGAAGATGATCTTTCATTAGCATTTTGTGAATGTACAGACAGCAATGTACCCATACATATTAGATTGTACTCACCGCTAACGCCGACAGCTTCTGCTCATAGACATCCATTATGTCAGATATCCTCATGTCAGTGAATGATTCCTTCATCTGTAGGAATGTTTTCCAATTACTGCTACTGTAATCTGAATTTACTTTGCTGATGTGTGCCTAAAGAGCTCAGTAATTCTGTTACGTCCACCTGTCCACTAGCTTGAGTTCTTATCTTTCTATTCAAGACTGTCTGCTCAAATGCATCCACATGACTCCTGTGGAGTCACTGCCCATGGCACGGAGGTTAGAACTAGATGATCTTTAAGGTTCCTTGTAACCCAAACCATTCTCTGAAAGTTTGTGAATTATTGAACTATTTAGACTGAAAAGAATTCACCCCCAGAAGACTATCAGACCAGCAGTATGAAAGGGTAACATCACAACACCAGAATGGTTTCCTTTGGTCTAATCTTTGCTGTAGAACTATCACACCCCTTATAGGACACCTAAAGTAATTTGCCCTTATATTAATAGGACGTGGCTAAAAGTCCTTGGTCATACTTCATGGCTGTTTCAACTTACAGTTTATCAGCAAAGGCCTAGAAGAGGATACTGTCCAGACAGAACTTAGTATGTTAACCCATTTACTTATTAGAGTAGATTTATCATATATGGCACAAGTCCTAAGTGTTTATTAAAATATATGCTTGAGTCAAGTGAGAATGCTACTTTGTGATTTCAGGATTGTTTTTTTCTTTGGCAGTGCTACTATAACACCAGTTTTGAGCGGCTGTTCCTACATGCAGATGCATGACCAAGTGCAAGCTATACCAGCTATTCATATAATGAATACCTACTGAAAAGCTATCAGCACTGCACCACTTTGATCCATTACATAAGAAATTTTTGCATATTAACAGTAGCACCTGCATAGCTTCAGTTCTCAGCTCATTTTCCTGTCCCTAAAGAAACAAGTAGCTTCTTTACCTGCTTGCAAACTTGTCATCTGTGTCCTTTTAGAGATTACTACTACAACAAAAGCTTCTCTATCATCCCTGAACTCACTCTGTACAGTAATATTTGTCTCACTTATGTTTTCACATACATGTGAGCTTCACACAACTTACAAAATGCACACAGAAATGAAGTATTGAATATTTTAAGTGAATGTGCTTACTGATTTTTAAAGGAAAGTTCTACTAATTAGAAGGTCTAAGAAAAGGCTCACACAATTACTCCCCACAAATCAGCTTTGCAATCTGTCTTCTTACTAGAAGGTGCTTCACTAGTGCTGTTAGGAACGTGTGGCTGCTTTGACTTACACTACTAGATACACACAGCAATGCACCTACAGACTGTCACATGCAGTCCTGAAAAGGATGAGCAGCGGGAGCATCCAGTGGCAGAGTACAAAGCAAGCCAATGAAGACTGACTTGACCTTTTTCACTGCTATTTTACTGGAACTGGTAGTTTGTTGAGTTTCATTCAGTTACCACTAAGAAAGGAGGGTTGCAAAACTAAATCCAGAGACAATGCCACTAATACGATGTCATGCCATTTTGGGGTTCATTTTCCCAATTTGCATAGTGTTCCTTTAAGCTAGATGAAAACAGAAGCAACAATGCATCAGTCTAAAACAGCTACAAAGCAACTAACTTGCTTTGAACAGAGTAAGGGAAATATATTCAGTATCTTATACAGTGTGGCCTGCAAAGCAGCACACCACAATGTGGTGCCTGTTGGAGAGTCTCATTCACAATGCATGTTACAACAGAGGAAAGCAAAAACTCACTTCTCAAGTAATAATGGTGCCTTTCCAAGAAAGCCACAAAAATTGCACTGTAAATGCTAAGAGTCAGCTACAGGCAAGACAAGGAAAATGCTCGTGTGTTTAGGTATACAAGAGATGTACCCATATCATCTCTAATTTACGTCAGGCTACTTCTGAGGAAGGAGGGGGATGAGACAGCCCCTTGTATGTGTCCCAGCAAGGCTAGGCAGTTGCAACTCCATCTGACACCAATCTCCACATCCAACAGCCAGAAGAATGTGGGCAGCCTCACTGGAGGAAACAATCTCAATAGGGAACACAGCTGCTGGTGTAGCACAAAGAATCATCACTGAATTCCACTCAGGAGCTCAGAAATAGGAGAGCATTTTGAGTAGGTAGGAACTCAACTGATTCATGTGCTATAGCCTGACACTTTTGTTTTCCATCCCCCCTGCCATTAAAAAAAATATCATTTTAACAAGAGTATATAAATTCTACTAACCTCTAGTCCAGAATGAAGTTTTTGTATTAATTCCTGAATATTTGAAGTTGTGGATTCATCACTTGAAGGACAGGACGAAGAACATCTCAAAGTAACATTGGTCACTGGTGACTGCATTAGGATTCTTTTTGATACATGCTCTGTTTCTTGTTGTCTATAAGCGTTATTTGCTGCAATGCTTTCGCCAAGCCTGTATAAACACAAAGGCTATTAATAAACAACTTGCTACAAATATCATAGTGAGGATTGACAACAAGAACAATTTTATAACATAATTAACTAATGCTGAAAACAGATTACAGAACAATCACATTTGCATTTTCTCACAACATTAAGACATAGCAACAGATATGTGCCCAAACTGTCTAGAGATACAGGAAGCAGAGGGGGAAATAAAAGGCAAGGCTGTTATGGTTAACCTTTAGAAACAAAGGCAGTATCTCACCAGAAAGGGCATGGTGTTCAGCTCTTCACAAGTAGAAGAGATCATGTCTCCTATTAGCCTGAGAAATAGGTTCTCTTATGTCATTATTCAACTTAATTAAACCACCATTTGTAAGTAGGGAGATTGAAAAGATATTTAGTAAGAATTTTTATTAGGTATAAAAATAAGAAAATCAAAAAGACTACCAATAAATCTTCATTTTTCCCTTGTCTGTGAAGCTATTTTACAGTACTATATTGAGTACAGCACATTTCATTTTGTACGTTTTAACCAAAATTTAAGTATGCAGATAAAGTGCAATCAGTTAAAATTTGTACGGGGAAGGGAATGTAGAAACTTAGACATAAGTAATTACAATGCCTACTCCAGTGTCTTTCTGTAACTTGTGGTTGGTATTTTCAGGGCAGCTACTAATAACATGTTCCAAATCAGAGAGAAGACGTCAAGAGCTGATTTTTGAAGCACCAGTCAAAAATCTTTTCCTCTCAAATTCCTTAAATACTAAGTTATCCCAATCACTTCACTGAAGTGCTGTCTCAATTGCTTCCTAAGTGAACAAAGCCTATTTTTAACTTGCATTTATGGACATGTTATTTAAATAGTCTATTGTACAACTCCAGGAATATCAGATTGTACAAATTCTTCATTCTTTCATCCAGACTATTTGTTAATGGCCATTATAAAAGAGTTTCCTATATCCAGAAAAATCAATCATGTGATCACAATAGTTGAGGTTGAAAGGTACCTCTACAGATTATCTAGTTCACCTCTCCTCCTCTAAGCAGGTTTCCCAGAACTACATTTATTAGTTTTGAGTATCTCAGAGGATGAAGACACCACAGCTTCTCTGGGCAACCTTTTATTGTAAGGGGAGTCAAGCACTGGAAAAGATTTGGTTTTGTTTGTTTGCTGTTTTTTTTTCCTTATTCTATTTAAAGAAATTAGAAAGGCTTTTTTTTCTGTTTTAGTTTGTGCCTACCTCTTGTCCTGTCAATGGATACTGCTGAGAAGACTCTGGCTCCACCTTTGTTCTTTTCCAGCATTTATTTATATATGTTGACAAGATCCCCCCCCAAGTCTTATCGAAACTAAAAAATTCCATCTGTCTTACTATGTATGACAAATACTTATCCCTCAAACATCTTAATGGCCCTTCACTAGAGTCACTCTACTAAGTTTATCTTTCTTGTACTGGGAAGCCCAGATCTGGCCATACCAGACCACATATGTTCTCACCAGGGCTGAGCAGAGGGGGACAATCACCTCCTTCAACCTGTCAGCAATGATATTCCTAACTTAGTCCAGGGTGCTACTGACCATCTTTGCCATTCTTGAAGGCATTATTTTACAGGTCTTTCACATATGCACCCCACCTCATGATTTCTCAGGAAGATTATGAGAGGCTTTTCCCGCACAACACCGTCCTGTAGCCAATTTTTTATGTGCATGCTGGGGTCACCCAACTTTAGACCTATTGTGTTGGCTGTTAAGGTTCCTCCTGTTCACATAAACCCAAACTGTTTGTTTTACAACCCAATATACCACTTCCTCACTTCCCTATTGGTCATCTTTTCCCCTCCCTTGTGGCTCTTAAAGAGCTCCTCTTCAAGTTGTCCAGTTCTTGATCCGCAGTCTCATGGTCATGGAAAGCAAACTAATACTGTTTCCAACACTGGCTGCACAATCAACTAATGAGCTGCAGAATCTGTCCACAAGCTCCTCCACGCTCCCTGACAGAACCGAGTAGAACATCACCTGCGCCCACGTGGCTTCCAGCTACTGCCATCATAGGAATCTCTATTTCCCAATGTAGTAAGCATAGACTCTGTCTGCCCCTTTTTTGGTACACCTGGGGTCTCAGGCACTTGAAACTGCAAGATCTTGAAGAAGGGTCTGGTCAATCTCTTCCTCATCGTTGCCGATACTCCCAGGCCAGTGACCTCCTGCAGCTCCTTTAGTTGGTAGCACAGACCTTCATCAATTGCACACCTCCTGTAGGCTAGATCACCTCCTGCTGGCCCAGCCTTGGTAAGGGGCTCCAAGCACTGCCTGCAGACCAAGACCTCCAAACCTCCATACCGCTTCTGAAATGCTATTTGGGTTAGCATTTCAGCTCTAAAAACGTATTATGTACCTGTTTTGAGGGTTTTACAGACATTCCTCTACTTAAACAACACCCCCCGCACACCATTAGTCTCTTTCAAGTGGCTTTCTCTCTTGAAGTCTCCAGCTAAATATACTGATATTATTGATATATAATACTACCTGGTTATTCTAAAACCAGCACTGATGTTTTCAGGTTGAACACAGTTTTACACTCATTATTGTGTTCTTATCATTGGCCTGCTTCTGGGTTATGATGGAAAAGATAATTCCCTAGGGTGTGGGGAGGTTTTTTAGTCAGTGTTTTTAAAGTCCCTGTACGTGCCACTGTGTTCACAAACTTTCTCAAAACCAACCAAAAAACACAATGAGACAAATTACCATGGCTTGGCTATCTTCCTCTACTTCCTCCCCCCCCCCCCCCCCCCCCCCCCCACCCACCGCGCAGCACAGCGCCTGGACCACG